>OY757547.1:23638524-23756024 GCA_963584105.1 Alviniconcha strummeri
AGAGGGCAGTTGTGTGTGGGTGGGGGTGGAGGGGGGGGGTGAGTGGGTGGATGTAAAAACAAGGGGACAGTTTTTTTTCTTTCCTCCCGTAGGTGTGTGGTCTCGGCTCTGGACATTAGTCATTAGAAAAACACCCAACAAAAGAAAAATATTTTTTCTGTCACCTTTTTCAATGGTACAGCTTTTGTTTTGATTTTCTGTAAGAGAAAACAACAACAAACAAGCAAGCAAACAAACAAACCAAAAAACTAAAACAACTATAACACTCAAGTCAACACTTGTTTCTTTTTATCATCATCATAATAATAATAGCAGTCATTTCTGTAGTGTGGCATTTCAGGCTTCAAGGTAAGGGTGAGTACAATACATTTTACAAGGTCAACAAAATGCATGTACCTAAAACCTCAGAAATAGTAAATGAAAATAGCCGTATTGTAATTTGTATTTCTTGCACACATCACACACACACACACACACACACACACACACACACACACACACACACACACACATGCCTTAGCCATATTGTAGTTTGTATTTCTTGCACACACACACACACACACACACACACACACACACACACACACACACACACCACACACACACACACACACACACACACACACACACACACACACATGCACCATGCACACACATACACATGTGCACACACATACACTCACACACCACCTGAGTTCAGTTGAGTTCACAATCACAATGCAGGAGTAATGTGGAGTTCACAATGCAGGAGTAGTGCGGAGTTCACAGTGCAGGAGTAGTGTGGAGTTCACAATGCAGGATGTGACCTTTAGGGACATTCAAGGCTATGTTGCCCTTTCACCCCCAGTTGTACCAACATGGGAAGGAGTCATTGCTGGCTGACAGGTATGTGCACATGACACCTGTCATTGAAGTGCGTACATGCACACCCTTTCCTGTCAGCACAGGGAAGGTTATGACTGTTCACGACATTAAAGTTTTAAACTGTCAGTGCCCAGGAGGTGGTGTGGCATACGTGATAAAGTGCTCGGACTGGTAAGCAGAGGGCCCCAGGCTCTGAATCTGATTCACTTCAATTCACCTTTCATTTCCAAAGTTTTGTGGTTTTGGACATTTCCTTGTGACTGTTTACCTCCCACTCTGTTCCCCAGTTAGTGAGTTGTTCCACTGGGTCACACCTGTCCCTGTCAATGTCATAATGATGTTCATTTCTGGATGTAATGTTAGGTATAAATCTGCTTTTCTACACCTCATAGGACTTTCATGAGCGTCTTTGGCTTGTGTAAGGCTAATATAGCACACAGATCCAGGTTTAATTTTGCCACAGCTTACTTTAGTCTTTACCCTTGAAAGTTTGTGGTTTTATCTAGACGGACACTGGCTTGTGACTTTGCCCACTATAATTAATGACACATAAATGGATTGAAAACACTTTTAGCCATCTGAATGCAGAATCATTCTGGCGATGACAGTGCAGCATTAGGTAGAAGTTCCCTCTCCCTCACCTCAGTGGGTTTAGGGTCCGCTGCCTTTGTCATTAAAGTGGAACAGGATGTTAAACTGATGAACCATAAAACTCTGGTGGTTGACTCTGCCCTACCCCTCTAGGCATCAGTGTTTTTCAAACTGACAAATAACAGCCCCATTAAATTGCCTTGTGGTACAGTGCAAAAGAAAAACATGACTCAGCTCCTTCTTGCTCCTTTCCTTGCTGTTATATATTATATGTGACATGAGAATAGTTTTGAAATGTGTATTGCTTGTGACAGATTTTGTTCATCCTGAGGTGACCCTGTGCAGCTGACAAGATGTTAAAACTAGAGTAGATATATTATACTGTATTATAGACAGTGAATTAGATCAGTGACTCATTAGTTTGCTTGGATCCATTATAACTAAGTTTGGACATGTATAAGTAATCTCTCTCACCGTACACATGGTGAGCCTGGTGAAAACAATACTGTACAGAAGTAACCTGCATCTTCTCCATCACCAGATACCTCAGACCCACCACCAGACAGCAGGGGTTCATGGGGAGGTCAGAAAGTCTAACTGCTTGTCAGCACTGGCCATTTTGGCACCAGTTGGGGGGGAGGGGAAAAAAAATCAACTTCACCCCAGTTTCTTCTTTCTGACAACAATTTACAATGAAACCAATTGATTCCATCGGCACATTTTCCAAAGCCACACAATTTGGGGACCTAATAATCATGTATTTTGTATTCAAAACCATAAATAACTACACTCCAGCTGTTTCAACATCCATTAAATCCTACCCCAAACTCCACATCACTACTCCATCAACAGTTACATCAAATCCATCACTTGAACTCCCCCAAAAGATGAACACTGAGAAAACAGAATCAAACCTGATCCATCATACACAAACTGTAGCTTGGGAGCAGGGAGTCTTCAAATACAGACCAGGCTAACCTGTGCTGGTTCAAACATGGCAAGACCCACCTGTGCTGGTTCAGACATGGGTACGCCCACCCTGTGCTGGTTCAGACATGGGTAAGACCAACTGTGCTGGTTCAGACATGGGTATACCCAACCTGTGCTAGCTCAAACATGGGTAAGACCAACCTGCGTTGGTTCAAACATGGGTACGCCCAACCTGTGCTGGTTCAAACATGGGTAAGACCAACCTGTGCTGGTTCAGACATGGGCAAGACCAACATGTGCTGGTTCAAAACACGGGTACACCCATCCGTTGCTGGTTCAGACATGGGTAAGATCAACCTGTGCTGGTTCAAACATGGGTAAGACCAACCTGTGCTGGTTCAAACATGGGCAAGACCAACCTGTGCTGTTTCAGACAGGAGCACACCCAACCTGTGCTGGTTCAAAGTAGGGCCACACTAACTACTGTGCTGGTTTAGAAGTGGGCCAGACTGACCTGTGCTGGTAGCTTTCTCCTCCTCCTCACTTGCCGTCTCCAAGCCAAACTCAATGCGCAGTCGGTCTGACAGACTCATGGGCTTTTCACGTTTTTCCTGCTCTGTAAAGACACGACAACAACAAGGCTGATTATCAAATGTTTAGTTCAGATGATATAGGAGGCAATCAGGTGCTATAGGTAGGGCTCCTAATCAGAAAAATACCTCTGAAAATCTAGGTGCGGCAGAGGGCATGCCCCCCCATCCCTTCCCAAATTAGTTGGAGTAGCGCACTCTAGCATGCATTTTATTTCAGGGACAATGTCCACCTAAGCCATCATCCAAACAACCAGGAAAAGTCCTCACAAAGCATGTACAAGAGTGGAGGCATCAAATGATGGAATATTTCCTGGACCCGCGTCATGCAAGATCTTCTGGGGAAATAACTTTGAAGCCACTTCTGTCATCTGCCACTGTACCCTTTGTGTGGACAATGCCTGCAATCTCCAGCCCTACACACCTTTTTTCTTTTTTTGTGCCTCCATGGAGGGATTTTGTTGTTGCAGAATTGCAATTTCATTTTTCATAGAAATCCATAATTTCTTTCATAACCAAAAGCCATAAATGGGACAGTCTCTTTTATAATTTCTTTCTTCTGGTAAATCCTGTGACCCTGAGCATATCAAAGCTTTTCCAATAACACTGTAGTACATGGTTCAAGACAATACCAGGTTTGGTTAGAAAAGGGTTCAGAAGATACTGCCCAGACCCCCCCCCCCCCCCCCAGCAAGGTGGACATGCATAAAAGAACGAATGTTAAACGCACTTCCCTGAAAACAGTATTCTGTACTTTTTGCCATAACATCAACACGATTCATGAGCATGAAAATGAAAAGTTTATACAGGAGATGGGAGTTTACACCGGTGGAATAACTGGTCACTGAACAGAAAGCGAACACGTTTACACAGGAGATGGGAGTTTACACCGGTGGAATAACTGGTCACTGAACAGAGAGCGAACAAGTTTACACAGGAGATGGGAGTTTACACTGGTGGAATAACTGGTCACTGAACAGAAAGCGAACAAGTTTACACAGGAGATGGGAGTTTACATCGGTGGAATAACTGGTCACTGAACAGAAAGCGAACAAGTTTATCCAGGAGAGGGGAGTTTACACCTGTGGAACAACTGGTCACTGAACAGAAAGCGAACAAGTTTACACAGGAGATGGGAGTTTACACTGGTGGAATAACTGGTCAATGAACAGAAAGCGAACAAGTTTATCCAGGAGAGGGGAGTTTACACCTGTGGAACAACTGGTCACTGAACAGAAAGCGAACAAGTTTACACAGGAGATGGGAGTTTACACCTGTGAAACAACTGGTCACTGAACACAAACCGAACAAGTTTATCCAGGAGAGGGGAGTTTACACCTGTGAAACAACTGGTCACTGAACAGAAACCACTCTTGCATGCAGCGTGGAATAATGCACAAAGGGTGTGTCCCTTGTTGAAGCTAGCCCTTACCTTTGTGGTCTCTGCTCTCTCTGCTGATGGTGATGGGTTCAAAGAGCGGCAGAGGGGCAAGAGAAATACTGCTGTCTAGCGCCACTCTGCGTGATGGAGTCTGGCCGTCTGAAGAACTTTTGGGTGAAGTTGATGACGACGTGCTGGCAGCACACCCAGTCTTTTCCCTCCTCCGATTTCGGTACTCGGAGAGGCTCACCTGAAACATTTTTCAAACAATTGCCATTGTATCAGCCTTTTCTTCTCCTCACAGTCATGCAGGAGATGAAACAGTTATAACAAGAAAAAAAGAGAATGAGCAGTTATACTTAGGGGCGGGGATAGCTCAGTGGTTAGAGCGCCAGACTCGTGATTGAAAGGTCGCGGGTTCGAATCCCTGCTGGAACGGCGGGAGAATTTTCTTCTCCAGGGTCGACTTTCTGTGCTGACTCTTATTTCGGTATCCGTTCCACCCCCGTGTTACCACAGTAGCACGTAAAAAATCCCGGTCATTCTGCCAAAAGTGCAGGTGGCAGGTTACAGCTAAACATGCATACACCTTACGTATGTGGCTTTTATTGAACTGTGCTTCGGCATTGGTCACAACTTGTCCCTAATATGTCAAATGACATCTGAGGACATTAAGCATAAACTCATCATCATCATCTGAGCAGTTATGGGTCATAATTTTCCATTCTGTGTCTCAATAGATAACCTTACAGTGTGTGTGTGTGTGTACTTAGAACCATTCTGTGTCTCAACAGACAACCCTACAATGTATGCTTAGAACAATTCTGCATCTCAACAGACAACCTGACAGTGTGTTCTTAGAAGAAACAGTTTAGCAAGGCAAATCATCCTAAAATCAAAGGATATATTTTTAACTCATAGTTCAGGAGCTGTGTGAGAGTCGAGGTGGACGTCCTGGGCTGTCCGTCCTAACGAACCTTCTGGTTTCCTTGGACGTAAAGAATTACTGAACCATGCTTCGGCATTGGTCACAACTTGTCCCTAATATGTCAGCTGACATCTCAGGATGTTAAGCATCACTTCATCATCATCATTTAACTGTGCCAAGAACAAGTCTTCAGGGTGAGGACCCCCCCCCCCCCCCCCCCCAAAAAAAAAACAACCCCAAGCATTGCTGGTCCAATGCTTTCTTTTACCTTGCGCTTGGCAGCAGGAGCAGCCTGTGCCTCCGATGACGAGACTGCAGCACAGGGGGTGGTAGCACTGCTGCTGCCGGAGCTGTCCTCACTGAAACTGGACACCAAGCCTCCATGGGCCAGGTCCCCATTGACCATCAGCCCTTCCCCATGAGCGTCCAGCCCCGCAGCCACGCTGGACACAGGCAGGTCCCCCTCACCGTGGCTCTGCAGCAGGCGGCCAAACACCTGCCTGGAGGGCGAGTCCCCGTCGTCAGAGAGTCTCCAGCTGTGGGCCGAGGAGGTGCTCGCTTCACACTGCTCCGCTGCTACACACTGAATGCCGTTCCTCTCCGCCGCCGACAGGTCTGAGGTGCCCACCCCATCCAGCTCCCTGCCATCTGCATCAGGGGCTGCCGCGGCAGAGGAGACCAGAAGGACAGATGGGTCCACAGAAGCGCTGTCCACGCCAGGGAGAGAGTTTGAAACAATGGGCGAGGCGCCCGATGTAGAGGGGCTGGGGTCGGGGAGGTCAGCAGCTTCAGTGGTGGTGGTGGACAGGGCTGAGCTGGAGGTGGTGGCCAGCATGCTGGACACCTGCATGCCCAGCGCCGAGTCTGTGTGGGTGCAGCTGAAGAGAGAGCTGGACACAGAGGCGCTGCTGGACACCACGCTGCTGCCGGCACTCACGCCCCCTAGCCCACTGTCTGCGGCCTCGTTGCTCTGGGAGTCTGCTGGCCCTGACGATGACACGTTTGCGCCATCACCTGGAGCGGCAGGCTGGGCCTGCTCATCTGAATTGCTGTCACAACAACTCTCCCCGTTCTCTGCAGCCTGTGAATGGCTGTCTGCTGTATCACACTGATTGGCTGCCGAGCGCAACACGCGGCCACTCTGAGTTGTGGAGTCCACATTGTTCTCCTCACACACTCGATGAATTACATCGGACCCTGTAACGTCTGAACTGTTGCACACCATGTCTTCCGCACCTTCATCCCGTACGCGGGCCAGAGCCTGAGTGCTGGATGAAGGTCCGCACTCCATGTCTGATGACGCCAAACTTTCAGAATCACGCATAAAAATGGCTGATGAAACGGGAGAACTGTCTTGGGCCGAGCTGACCCCACTACGCTCCCTATCCCCTAAACTGTTGTCGAGCGCTGAGCTCACCCCACCCCTCTCTGAGCTGCCCGCACTAACCTGCCTGCTATCACAAGTCCTGTCGACCACAGGGAGAGATTCGGAGGAGTTGTTGCACTCGGCTTCAGCCTGGCTGGGACTGCAAGAGACAGCGCTCAACCTGCCGCTCCACGGGCAGTCCTGGGAACTGTTCACCTGGCAGTCCGCTGCAGGCTGGGATATCGTGCTGCACACATTTCCTGAACGACCGCCCAGTTCTTCTGTGCCGCTCACACTGCCTGACGCTTCGTTACCCTCGTCCTCAACCTCCATTCTGTCCTCTGATGGCTGCGATTCAGAAACGTCTCCATCCTGATCTTGGAGAGGACGGGACCAGCTGGTAGCAGACACAGAGCTGCTCTCAGCGACAACCAGGACATCCTGTCTGGACATCCTTTCTGCCCGAAGGTCACTGTCTGCACTGTGCACACAGGGCGTGGATGCCTCATTATCTGAACTACACACACTGACACTATCACTGCCACGCAGCCTTTGATGGGCCGCTTCTGGCAAGTCAGCATCCAGAGCGGCGCCAGAACTGTCCACCAATGGCATATCTACACCGGAGTCATTATTTACAACACACACCATGGAGGAGCTGGAGGCGAGGGGACCGGGACTGCCCGAGCTGCACTCACTGGCCTCAGCACTGTCTGCAGAGTTCCTGGTGGTGGCGCTAGCCACGCTGACGGCGCCGGCCAAGCCCAGCATGCGCAGGGAGCTGGAGGAGCTCAGGCCGTCCATGGAGAGCTCCTCCAGCCGTGAGTTTGTGGCCACGCTCCCAGTAGCTGGTGCTGCCGGCCAGGCACTGCTCCCTGGCACATCACAGATTGAAGTCTTCCCGTCCGTGCTACCCACAAAACCGTTCCGATTCTTTCGGCCAAACAGGCGTGTGGCCTTCATGAGCGGCTGCTCTTCCTCCTTCCCACAGGGCATTTTCCTATCCTCTGAAGGTGGTCTGCCTGCATCACCTCCTGCAGGTGTGGAAACGGTTGATGTGGCAGACAGTTCAGAAGTCATGGGGGGAGTTGTCGGTCCAGAGGGTTCAGAACTCATGAGAAGAATAGCCTGTGCAGCTGAAGACATGGACGGCAAAAACTCGGGAGCCAGGCGACGCTTCTTCAGTGGAGTCACAAAATCTGCAACATTTTGACGGCACAAGACCACGTTATTACCCTGGAAAATCTTCAGAAAAAACCCAAACCACCTACAAAACCATGAGCGGAATGTGGTCCCCACTGAAGCTAAAACAACCTGTCACCCAAACTCTGGAGTACAATCTGCATGCTGCATTAATACATACATGAGCAGCATTCATAAATCTGTACAGCAGTCATACATGTCAGTCATCCTGCAACAAGTCGCACAGCATTTACACAAGACCGCAACATTCATTCAACATACCTGTACAGCTTTCCCAGCAACACCACACACACACTTGTATATTTTCCCTGGTTTCCAAGCGCAACTTTCAGCTTTACAAATTCTTAACAAAGTGTACACTACAAGAACGTTCATCCTGCAGTGTGCACCTACCTATGACTGCCCACACCTGACTTCCAACACCTGTGGCACTAACAATCTTGTATTTCTTACTTTGGTTAGTCAAAGTGACCAAGGTTACAATGAGTGTAGGTCACCTAGCCCTGACCCTCTTTGGTGAAATGGTAAGTTGGACGGATCAATAGACAATATTCGGAAATCCAGGGGACTGCACTCGGTAAGTGCCTACAGGCATGGCCTGTGTATATAGGTCCAGGCCTGTGGGTGTAGCGCAGAGTAGGCACGCTTTTGTTGGGGGTACAGTGAGCATGTGTGCAAGATGACGGATACCCGTAAACAAAGGCATCAGAAACGCCGATCAAGCACTCATTGTTCGTCGGGAACATGCAGATCGGATAGCAGATTCCCCCAGCTGGTAGTCTAGTATAAATTATAATAGGTCCATGCCTGAAGATCTAAAACTTTCGCAGATCGGCTCTTCTCAGCTGCTGCCTCCATTCCGGGGACTTCACTCTCCCGGAGTAAGTAAACACTGTCAAATTATCTTTGCCTGTTATTTCCGGAAATTGTCTATTATTTCCAGTAGTGTAATTTCATCTTTGCCGAAACCTTAGATTTCACTGATGACTGGAAGCCCTGTTCAGGTTTGGCAGCCACACCTCAGAAATATCCAGGAACACATTTAGTGAAGTGGCATGGCTAGTGGTAATGCTCCTGACCTGATGGCGATCCAGTGGGGCTTGGCAAGGACGCAGGTGTGGGTGCAGTTGCAGTAGCAGCAACAGTGGCAGCAGGAATGGAGGTGCTGGGGTGTGCTGGAGAACTGCTGCCTGTGGAGGTGGATGGCGGTGGCGGTGAAGTGACTGTCTCAACCCGCGTGGGCGTTTCGAACATCGCCTGCCGCAGCCAACGCTGTGAACAAGACACATTCTGTCAACATTTAGCGTCAATCACTGCGTCAATGTCAGAACGGCACAACAAATATTGTGTTCCCTATTTACTATGGTAAGGAAGTAAACATCGCACCCAGGCATAGCATCAAAACTGAAAATGTATCAACATACTGGAAGTGGCTAAAGGCAGGGATGAGTGGTGTGGGAGCAATGCCTCTATCAGCACGGATGAGCAAAACATAAAATATGAAGAAAGTAAAAGTCCCTCACTGCCAGTGGATTCACAATCCACAATGTACCCAACATCAGTTGACTGCTGCCACGTTTCTGGCAAATTTCTTTCAAGACAAATTTTATAAAACCTGCACAGCTGCAGCCAAGACTACCACAGACTGCAGGACCTTCGTGACTATTTAGGCACACACAGAGACTGCAGAACCTTCATGGTTCTACTTAGGCACACACACAATCCTGCTTCACAAAACGGACACACGCTACCCTTCTTGTCCTTACATCAGGAGAAACAAAGGCCCCCTAAAAAGGTACTTGTTAACTTTCACACAGCCTGACCCCATGATCCAGCGACACACTACCTTCTTAGCAAAGCCCCCTGAGGAGTCCACCGCTCGCCCGTAGCTGGCTGAAGTGCTGTTCCTGCGCTGGATGTGCTCCATGGCGTTGCGAGGGCTGGGGGTGTAGGACACAAACATTTCCTCCTCCCCGCCATGCTCCATCAAAGGGTCTGAGCGCCCCTCCGCCCCCCGTGACCCACTCCAGTCACTGAACAGGTACTGCAAAGAGTCATCGGCCACCCACTTCATATACATCTGTATAAGCAGTGGGTGCACCACCGAGACAAAAACAAACACCAATTAATGAGGGCTCCTGCTCAGCCTATGGAGACGGATGGCAAAATATGCCTTTCTCCGAGTCGCCACTGAAACATGATCACGTACAAGCAAAATACATAACAAATCTTGAAACTGATGCTTAAATGGTACCTCCGCCCCCCTCCTTCACCACCCAAATTCAAGAGAACACACAAGCACAGCACCAAGCAACATTCACATAAACATTTACATCAAACACACACACAAGGACACAAAAGAAAAGACAAGCACAGTGGCCCAAGGCACGCAGCAGCAGTACCTTCTTTTTCTTGTGAAACACGTAAGAGTAGGAAGAGTCTGCAGCTGTGTCAGAGAAGGTGATGTCAAAGTCTGGGGAGGCGGTGCTGGGAGCCGAATGGCTGGTGATGGGAGGCAGATCCACTGGCTCCTCCTTCATCTCCTCCCCTCCTGAGAGCAGCGGCTCCGCTGTGACCTTGGGCTGTGAAGGGCTGCTGTACAACGGCTCCAGAGCACTCATCACTCGGCTGCTTCGACGCTTACGCTTCATGCGCCTGTGCCTGGCAGACACAACATTTGAACTCTTTTTATCGTCACTCAACTGATGATCTCCACTCATGCTGCAAGAAAAGCAACTGTCACAAAGTAACCAAAACTACAACGGGATCCAGGAGCAAACACCCAGCCAACTCGCATCTAAAGTATGAATACAGTACTCTCTTGTGACCTTTCAAATGAGTCAACCTCATCCAAGCAGACTGTTGAGACATCGGTATGCAGTACCAGCAATGAAAAAATCCGGGACACATGACACCTCCCTACCTGGCAGATTTGTGCGGGGAGTCAAGGGCGGGTGGTGGGTCCTCCACCTTGACAACAACCTGCGCCTCCACTTCCGGGGGCTGGCTGTTGACTGGTGGCGGCGGTGTCTGCTGTTGCTCGCTGGCCTTCTCCGCACCAGACTCTGAAGAGCTCCCGGTGCCAGTTTCTGCCGAGTGGCCTCTGTCCACAGGTTCATCCTGCACATACACACACGTCTCACATACTGCTGGAAATGCAGGTCCTTGCTCTCTTGTAAGCAAGACCACAGCTGCCTGATACTTTTTCAGTGTTCATGTGAGGGGGCAGGGGGTGGGAGGGGGAGGGTGTGTGTGTGTGGGGGGGGGAGACTGAGACTGTTACCACCCATCTTTTCTCCTGGCTTTGTTTTAGGTTGACCATTGCAAAGCAGTTTGTGCTTCCAAAGAGTTGGCAAGACCTGGCAGAAATGCGTGAACAATGGAACAGAGTGTGTGAATGAAGTCGGGTATGAACCCATTATGTCATGGTAAGTACGCATGTTGGTGTTTTACGCCCAGTCAACCAGTGCGGTTATTTCAGAATGAATCATGTCATGGCAAAAGACAGAAACTCAACATTTTCATATACAATTTGGATGCAGCAGCTCTGGGCAGAAAGAAGAAATGGCCACAATGACCACAGGAAATGAGGACAATCCACAATGACCACAGGAAATGAGGACAATCCACAATGACCACAGGAAATGAGGACAATCTACAATGACCACAGGAAATGAGGACAATCCACAATGACCACAGGAAATGAGGACAATCACCTTGACATCCACGTGTTTTTTGTCCAGACGTGCCAGGGCTTCCTTTCGACGTTCCTCTCTCTTGGCCATCTTTTCAAAGGCTTTCATGATCGCTTCCATTTTTCTTTCTTCTCTTGTCTGTTCAACAGAAAATGCTCTGTTTAGAAGCAATGTTGTCAAGAGATCAAAAAATTTAAAATCTGTGCTGTCAAAAATGCAATAAAAGGCTAAACCTAAAGTGAAAAATCTTGAGACGTATAATTCAAGAACAAAATGACAACACAGGAGGTACTTGATTTTCAACATCTACTCAACCCTTGTAGATCAAATAACAGTTAAAACTGACAATACTGGTTGATAATGCACAATTCACACAATTCAAATCTTCAAGCCCTACAATGATTCATACAACATGAATTGCTTTAGACTGAGATTTGGCACCACAGGACTATAAGGCACCATAATTATAATTTTTACTGTGGTTATAATGAGGGTGATTATTACCACATAAAACACATCATGTGAATGTTAATTATTCAAATGTCTGCTTCGAACAAAAGTCCACACCAGCTTTCTGGGACACTCTCCAGGTGTGTCTGTCTCCGATTCGCTAACTGGTTGTGCAGAAGATTCGGCAGCAGACAACTGGACGTCAACCACATGGATGTCCTCCTGCACCGCAACAGCTTTCCCTGTGGACTCCTTGCTGTGTGAAGTCTTGCTGGGTTTGACATCCCGCTCTTCCTTCACGTCTGATGTTGCCCGACTTGACCGCCGTGGGATGGGGGCTGGCTTCAGTGGTGGGGAGATGCTCTAGCAAAACAAAGATGGAAGTGTATTTTAAGAGTGTAATTTTTTTTTTTTTATTACTGATTGTTTCATTTGCCTTTGACATCATCTATACAGGGCAGGCACCATTCTCCCATGAAGTATGACTTAGTTTAAAACACTATATTTCCACAAGTTTTGTGTGTGCACTTTTTCATTTATTTTTCTCACTGCTACGCATGTTTGTTTTTATCGCTTTTCAACAGGCTGTGGCTTTCATACAATAAAACATAAACTGATGACTGTCACACCCATCAGGAGATACTCTAGCGGAATGAAGCTGAAAGTTTTAAAGTTATAATTTTTATGTTATTGTGGTTTTGTTTTTGAAGTCATCTACATGAGACAAGCATCATTTTACCACAAAGCATACCTAGTTCAAAACACTGTAAAGTGTAATGCCCCAGTTTCATGCAGGTGCCTTTTTTTATCCATTTCTCTTACCCATACAAACGCCTGTTTTTGATCACCTTCCAACAGGCCATTGCTTTCCTTACTGATAAAATGAAACGTCAATGAATGACCGTCACATACACCAAAGTAACTAGCTGTGCCCCCTGTACTGAGGTTTGTGACTGTCAGCCACCGCAAAGACACCACCATCTGCTCACCGACTGGCTGTCAGCAGCAGCTGCACTGTCCACGGAGACCACAGGCTCGTCCAGAGACAGCAACAACGGCGCCACGGCTGCAGGGCTCTTCAATGGAGTGCTTTTTACCGGTGACTTGGGCCCTTTGATGGGGCTGTTCTTGCTCTGTGAATTGCGCCTCACTCGACCTTCCCCAGATGCCTGACGCTTACGTTTGGGTTTCTCTGGCGATCTGAAAAGGTCACCAAGATGTTTGTACTTAACCCAGTGTAAGGGATTTACCAGTTGATTCTTTATAAACAATAACAGAGGACAGAGACATGGTAATTCCAGTATACCTCCTTAACTAAGATATTTTTCTTTAACAAGAAGAGCAATTATGCTCAGGCGACTAACATGAAAGTACAAAACCAGAAGAACTTTAAAAACTAAAAAAATCTCAAATATCTGTCATAAATACACATCCTTCACACAAAGCAAAATTGTGCATTATCTTTTTAATGACAGTAGCAACCATATGTTTGCTGGACAAGAATTGAAAAATCATAATTTGCAAGATAATCAAATCTGGCATGAACCTGTAGACCCCCAAGCAAGATAAAACTCAGGCAAAGTTTCAAAGACTTTATACTGTCTGTGAAAAATCAAATCCAATTTAAAAGAAAAATCCAATCAGGAAACATGTCGATTACCTCCCTTGACAACAGATCATAACATGTGCAAGTCAAAAATAGTGGTATATATTTATGATCCCCTTGGTAGCATTAACAATCATACAGTTTCGTAAAGTAAAACCACCTCTGGCCTCAACCCATATGCTGCCCTTACAGGAAAAGGGCACACCATCACTTTTGAGACAATGTGAAACTGTTACTTTAGTAATTACAAACAAATCGACAGAACAGAATAAATAAAGGCAGAATAAAACTTACTTTGGGGCAAGCTTCACTTTTTTCCAAAACTTGGCCACCGGACAATTCGCTCTCCCACATGCACATTCCACGCATGTCGGCCTGTGTAAATCAAAACATCAACATTCAGCCCATGTGGCAGCTTCTCTCTTGCATTAATACAAGAAGAGGAAAAACACAAGAACTTGCTAGAGCTTCCCCCCTTCCCCCCAACCCAACCATAGTATATCCCACTATTATAGTTTCACATGTTTACGAGATACATCAAAGGAATTTGGTGTAATCATTCTTTTATCCATTGTGGTGTTTGTGTGTTGCATGCAGGTGTGCTGTAGCTGGCATTTTGTTTTGAAAAAGCAACAAAACCTCTGTCAGAATTTCTGAGACTATGTTTCAAGGCATATTTCTTGCATTCGGAAACAGTAAAAAGTGAAGACGGCAGGCATGGAGTTTTGAATACACTGACTTTGAAGTTGATGTGGCCTCAAGGCCAGTTTAGCACAGTAAATAATGCAATACTCATGCAAGTCTACTGATGCCCTGAAGCTGAACAAGTTTCTACAGCTCAACCATGACAGGCTGGGGTTGTTTGTTTTTTCGCTCGATTACCATTTCTACATTTTACACAGCAAGACAGACAGTGAGAAAAACTGAGCAATACAGCACACAAAACTTACGCATCTTGATAACTGAAATCAAAGGGAATCGTTATTTCCGAGCCCTTGGCTATCTCCTTCTTGGCCTGAACAATGAAGTGGAGGTTCCCATTGTCTATGATATGGCACATCTGGAAACAGAGCACAAAACCAACCTGATCAAAGTGGCCCTAACAACCAGAGGACATGATACAGTGGCCCCAGAGAGGTTGTAAACAGCAAAACCAACCTGATCAAAGTGGCCCTAACAACCAGAGGACATGATACAGTGGCCCCAGAGAGGTTGTAAACAGCAAAACCAACCTGATCAAAGTGGCCCTAACAACCAGAGGACATGATACAGTGGCCCCAGAGAGGTTGTAAACAGCAAAACCCACACTCCCGGTCAATCAAGTGCAGGGTTGTAAGCAGCAAAACCCACACTCCCAGTCAATCAAGTGCAGGGTTGTAAGTAGCAAAACCCACACTCCCAGTCAATCAAGTGCAGGGTTGTAAGTAGCAAAACCCACACTCCCAGTCAATCAAGTGCAGGGTTGTAAGTAGCAAAACCCACACTCCCAGTCAATCAAGTGCAGGGTTGTAAGTAGCAAAACCCACACTCCCAGTCAATCAAGTGCAGGGTTGTAAGTAGCAAAACCCACACTCCCAGTCAATCAAGTGCAGGGTTGTAAGTAGCAAAACCCACACTCCCAGTCAATCAAGTGCAGGGTTGTAAGTAGCAAAACCCACACTCCCAGTCAATCAAGTGCAGGGTTGTAAGTAGCAAAACCCACACTCCCAGTCAATCAAGTGCAGGGTTGTAAGTAGCAAAACCCACACTCCCAGTCAATCAAGTGCAGGGTTGTAAGTAGCAAAACCCACACTCCCAGTCAATCAAGTGCAGGGTTGTAAGTAGCAAAACCCACACTCCCAGTCAATCAAGTGCAGGGTTGTAAGTAGCAAAACCCACACTCCCAGTCAATCAAGTGCAGGGTTGTAAGTAGCAAAACCCACACTCCCAGTCAATCAAGCGCAGGGGAAATAGGTCAAAATCTGGGTGTGGTTTTTAGTTATTCAACTTAATTTTGGCCAACAACGGTGTTGCATGGTTTTCCCCAACACATTGCTACAATTTCAAGGGACTGTGGGCACAAGCAGCAGCTGCATCAAGGCAGTGATGCAAATGACACAGAAGGCCATTGGCTGCATCAGGGCAGTGCTGCAAATAACACAGAAGGCCATTGGCTGCATCAGGGCAATGTTGCTGATAACACAGGCCATCACCTACATTGCAGCAATGTTGCTGATAACACAGAAGACCATCACCTGCATTGCAGCACTGTTGCTGATAACACATAAGGCTACTGGCTGCATCGCAGCAGTGTTGCCGATAACACAGGTGGCCATCATGAACATGGAAATTTTGGCCTTTAAGCAAGTGGAATGATATCCCACGTTCTTACTGAAAACATGTGGATGTAGAAAGAGACAACAAGCGGTGCGTGGTGTGATTACAACCTGTGCTTTCAGCTTATCCACTGTTATGCATGAGATGAAGCTGCACAAACACACAAAGCCACACCAGGTGCAACCTACCTCAGCATTAGGGGTGCAGGATCTACGGATAAAGCGAGCATCCCCACCAAAGGCACTGGCATCGATACAAAGGTCCAAACCCTCAAACTTCGAATAGTACAACACATAAGGCTGAGATCTGCACACACAGAGAGAACACACAGCATCTGGTCAGCACATGTCACTTCTAAGTACACATCAGGTTTTAGTATCTGTCACCCAAACCATAACATACGACATCACTGCACACATCAGTACTTGCTTGGATAATTGTTAAGCAGAATTAAAGTACACACATCTCTCTGAAAAAGGAATTAAGCTGGAGTACACAAGAGCCAGGACAAAGTGTAAAGAGAGACAGAGGGACTAATTAATCCTGAGAGAGAGAGAGAGAGAGAGAGAGAGAGAGAGAGAGAGAGAGAGAGAGAGAGAGAGAGAGAGAGAGAGAAACTGAGTGAGAGCACTGCTGGATCGACTTACTGGTTGAGAAGGGGGTTGTGTTGATAGTGCTGACGAAGCATCACTTTGCCCTTGAACTCTATCACAGCTCTGCCAGGAACTATCAGGTCTGTGGCCTCCAAGCCCTGCACACACCCAGCAAACCTCACTGATGCAGACGCAACCAGACAAAACTAAGGTGTTGCATGCATGCTGTGTGAACTTAAGACAGGGATAATCTGAGAGAGCAAAAGAGGGTTCGGGGTTCTCAGCACCCGAGCAGCCAAGGAAGGCTCTCGGTCATCTTCCTTTTTCTATGTGTGTTAGCAAAGTTCTAGTGTGATGGCAAACAAGTGATACTCTCTGTTGATTACACCAAGTTCGAAGAGAACTGCTTCAAACCTTACTGATTTTTTATATATAAATATTTTTAATATTTTGTTATACTGATTTTAGCCTTTCCAACATCACATGACTAACCTAAAATGTGTGTAAAGCAAAAAAACTCATGGTTACAATAGGTACATTTGTACAAATTCCAAAAGAAGTTGCATGTATGGAAAGACAATTATTTTTGACTGTGGCTTATCAAGCACCATGTACACATGGTCTGTGCACCGGTTGACTTACTTACTTATACATGGTCTGTGTACATACCTTGCGATTTTTCTTGATGTCTGAAACTTGATAAAGCCGAACCAGCAGCTCTTCAGGAAAAACACCAATGGAGTGAGGCTGAAAACATAGGGATCATGTCCAATTACTTCTCATTGTCAAGAGCCATAGCTGAGAAGGCTGACTACTAACTGTGTCCACTCTCTCTGCAGCAGATGCAAGTACTAACAGCATCCAAGTCATCAGGAACCCTCTGAATGCCCATTACCCCTATCTGCCCATCATCACTCAACCGGCCCCTATCTGCCCATCATGCAACCTGCCCCATCTGCCCAACATGCCCTCATCTGACCATTGTCACTCAATCTGCCCCTATCTGCCCATCATCGCTCAACCTGCCCCTATCTGTCCAGCATCACTCAACCTGCCCCCATCTGACCATCGTCACTCAACCTGCCCCTATCTGACAATCGTCACTCAACCTGACCCCATCTGCCCATCATCACTCAACCTGCCCCCATCTGGCCATCATCACTCAGCCTGCCCACTGCTGCGCTGCCTGCTCAATGCTGCTAGTTCTAACAGTTGTTTTTACTACCACTGAGTCCTGTAGTGGAGAAGCTTAATTATGTGCCCTTCAGCTGGCCAGAACCCTAATGGTCATTCCCATATCATTTGCCAATCTCACATCCCATACTTTCAAATAAATTGTGTGTGTGTGTGTGTGCGTCTGTGAATGTGGCGATTCTGTGTGTGTGCTGATGGTGGTTCAGGACCACATGATGATAGCAAATGATGACTTACTGAGTGAATACCATTGGTCTTGGCATGAGACAGAAATTCCAAGATTTCTGGGCTGTACTCATTTTCTTTTGCCTCTTCAACACTGCAGAATGGGCTGCAAGATAAGAACAATATATTCAGCAGTTTAGATGATGCAAAAATCAAAACAACAGCAAAAATACAGTGCAGTAGATTCCATACAACTCATACACATTTCACACTGCATACTAGATTTGAACGATTTCGCTTGTCTTAGCATCTCACACAGTAAACAAAAGGGTTAATGATGATTATGCAAGAAGTGAGAATTTTAAATTCTCCCTCTTGACTTTGACTGTAAAAGAGAAAATACAAACACCTTAAGCTGAATGTGGTTTGCAGCCAAACTTGCAATGTTTACAATAACAATTTGATTATAATGAAAAGGATGTCCACCAATACCCCTCACCCCCAAAACAACAATAAACTTACCCCCAAAAACATACAATCAACCCCCAAAGAAGACAAACAAAAGCAATCATCTGTATGTGTTAAAACATAATCATAATTTTTTTTAATAAAACACCTACAAAAGAATATTCTTGTACTCACCCACTTAAGGAGCTCCAAAACTCTGCCTTGTTTTGGGTTTGAGTCAGGGATGTATTCAGCTTTTTCTTCAACTGACAACAAACCAAATCCATATTAAAATTTCACTCATGCAAGCAAACACCTGATGCTCTATTAGCATATGACATAAATAGCCCCTACAGACCAACGTTATCATAATCTACAAAGGAGAAGCAAAAGAACAGCAGGAGAAAAGAACTTTCAGACAGAAGGACCCTGAATTTGATGTCCTGATGTGACTGTGTCTGACAGGGTGGTAAAATCTAATCACCAACCAACTAACCCTCTAATTCCTATTTGTAAATCTGCTGACAGAGGGGGCAGATGTAATTCTGTTTTGGTCCACTTACAGTTTTTAGGTATAGCATTTGGAGTGTTGTATTCTTTTCCTCTGAGAGTAACAGTAATTATTCCACACCATCTGTTATGCTATTTACATATATGCAATGCAGTCATTCTGAGGTAGCCCCTGTGTAGTTGATGCAACATTAGAATCCAAGAGCTAATTAATGGCATGCGTATTTTGGTCTCACCTGTTTTCTTAATCCTGTTACTAAAAGGAAAACCTGTGGACATGCTATGCCCAAGACGATGAGACAGCAATGACAAGCCCACACAGGCGTTGACTTGGAGTGAGAGGGTGTGGCCACAGTGCTATTAACCTACACTAGCTGTTTTCAGCAGGTTACACTGGAGTGAGCCAGGCTACAACCCCTCTTCAAAAGGACACAGTGCATTACTGATGTACTTGCTATGACAGACAGAAAAAGAAGAAAGAGCCCCTTGGGTGGGTTGCAGGTACATACCTTCTTTTGCTTAGGCACACCCGACTTTGCCACCTGTCAAAGAGGGTAAAGCATGCTTAGATATTCCAAATAAACACAAACAAGCTTCTTATTAACCAATGCTACACAATCCTTTAAACTTGTACCAGCAAATAAGCTGTTTCCTGTTTATCCTAAATTTTGAAGAAACAAGTGTGCATCACATTTAGTGACTCCTGTTATTTCCTTACACAAACCCCCAAACCCTTTTACCTGCTGACAACGACAACATCCCTGGCAGCACCCCAACACTGGTATGGAAAGTGCCACTCTCACCTTACAGTGAGTAGGGTATGGAAGCCCAACTGCCTCATACGCCAAACTGACAACATGTACAGCAGTGCTCCAACATGGATGCCAACACTGGCACACAATCAGGACTCACCTTCTGCTTCTTCAGGTCTTTCATGTTCTCTTTCTCTTTCTTGGTCAGCTTGAGCTTCTTCTCTCGCTTCAGCTGCTGAGATTTGGCAAGCCGCCCGGTCTTCAGCAGACGAGCCCCAGCCTTGCTAACCCGCCGCTGCTTGGACCCTTTGGGCTTGGGCTGCACGGGCTTTCTACCTAAAGAGGCTAAAGCATTTGCAGGCTCTTCAGGGTCTGTATCTGTAGCGCTCGTATCTACAAAAATGACAGTAGAATATGTCCCAGGTGACCACAGACAATGACCGCTGCATGCACACCACCAAGCCCCACACCAGGGATAAAGGCACAAACCAAAGAGGGAGAGCGGAAAGAGCGTGTGCGTCCTGCACCACGTAAAGGCAGGCACCGCCTGAACTCCCAGCATGCAAATCCCCACTGCTCCTATCACAAAAGGAGTAGAATCTCAAGATCTGATGACCCAGCTAGTGAAGGAAACTCGCTTATCTCAGGCATCCTGCCAGCCTGGGTGGACAATGATAAATGACTGCATATACTGCAGGTTGCAAACAAGGCCATTTTAGTGCACGATTGGTGTAGTGGGTATTGAAATTCCATTGATGAACAATGATGGACAACTACAAACACTGCAGGTTGCAAACAACATTATTTTATTGCACCATGAGTGTGCTGATATTCCACACAATGACTGGCCACTGAAAACAGTCCTGATATGGATGACTCAAATATTCCATTTAACAGTGCTGTTTCCTTTTAAATTTGAGCTTTTTTGCCAAACTGCTTTCAGAATCTGCAATGAAGTACACCTGTCTGCTGGCACCTGTTATTTGCCTTGATGTCAACAGTTTTTATACACTGATGAAACTGATGGATCAGTCCTTCTTGTTTTGCGGAACAAAACGTCTGTTAGCATGCCAGAACATGTGTAAACTTCTCAAGTTAACAATTCATTCTTTCAAAGCAGACATGTTTACTAACAGTGTCAATTAAAAAACACACACCTGATCTGAATGCTGAAACTGGGCAGATCAACACGGTCTTGAAACTCTAGTTTTCTGAGAGTTACAGCAAAAAAACAAAAACAAACGACAGCCCCAGGTCAAAAGCACCCCCAATGTACACATGACAACACTCAAAACAGAAACCTACCCTGAAAGCCTTTGAAAAGGGCTGGAAAAGCTCTAAATGTAACTGGAATTTTACAACCATTATGAAAGGGAAACAAACGGGAAAACAAGCAAGAAAGCAGACAAAATGATCAAGCAATTATTCCCCTCCACAAACAGGAAGAAAACAAAAAGCAAGGTACACAGCATGACAATGATGGCAATGTTATGTTTTCTTTCATTGTACAACTTCACAGTTTCTGTTAATACCCAAGTCTAACAAAATGTTACCAACAGGATTTTTAATAAGCTCTTTCTTTACAATAGGTTTCACAACACAACATGCTAAAACACTCAATTTTTACAGCACCTGATCCACCTTACACAGGTTTAACAACTGGTGACCCTGAAGCTGAACTCTGTTTTGAAACATTGAAGAAATGACCAAGTATCAATTTACATTGATTGTTACTTGATTAGCAGAGACCAGAAACCGCAATGCCCCCCCCCAAACAACAACGAGTCAGTCCTAACATTTTCATCATGTTTTTATCAAACCATTATAAAGCAGC
Source organism: Alviniconcha strummeri (assembly GCA_963584105.1). NCBI lineage: Eukaryota > Metazoa > Mollusca > Gastropoda > Provannidae > Alviniconcha > Alviniconcha strummeri. The sequence continues at coordinate 23,659,940 of OY757547.1, forward strand.
ACAAAAAGCACCAACCTATTTCTTCCCTCTTTCTCAGCTGAATCATCTTGGCACGGTCAAAGTCTAGTGTCCTGGGTTCACAGACCTCGCAGCAGTAGCTTTCAGGGATGTTGTTACGATCTATTTCCATGCAGTCAATGTGCTGCCACACGCTGCAATCAGACAGGAAGTTCCTCACGCTCGCATCAAGTTTCCCTGTGTCCCTGTGCATGCACATGGAGGCATGCATTTGTGCATTCACCTGCATGCAGCACTTCTGTTCAGGAAAGGTACACAGATTATTATTCCATTATCATGAACAAAATGCTTTGCTTTCTGATGCACTGACAAGGATCTGGGTCAGCAATGGCATTCAGTATATTCTTGCTTTGGGGACACAAGAAACTGCTGGAGGAAAAAAAGTTACTGCATTAGCACATTTCACATTTCTTTTAAAAAGAAAAGGCTGAAAATCAATGACTCCATCTTCCCTTCAGCAAGTAATTGGTTTACCACCTGCTTTGCCCTGCAAGGTTTGGGTTAGAACCATTTGTATTTTATCAATATTAGATACTACTTTGCAAATCCACTGACAACAAACAGAACCTAAAACCCAACAATCCTATACTGTCAACAAAAAAAGTTAAGTTTATGGAAATTCAATGATCTACATGTTGCTAAAAACATGAATGTCTCTGATAAAACTGAACATTGGGTCTAGAGGGATCTTTTTTAATAATAAAACAAATGGATTATGAATAAATAAAGCAACCTGTTATACAGGAAGAAGAAAAAGCAAGCAAGCATGAAGAAAATACTTAAAAAGGAGCCTACAGAAAAATCAAAAACAAACCAAATTAACTGAAACAGGGGAAAGAATCAATTTGAATGTAAAATGGCTGTCTCACCTGCACTTATCACAGCAGATCATATAACCATCATCATGGAGGAAGCCGCAGATGCAACGGGTAACACTGTCCTCCACCACTTCCTCCTCCTTGCTCACCGTCGGCACCTTCCCCTCCTCCGCCACCTCCACACCACCATTGACCTTTGGCACTGCTGGGGTCGGAGGGGACTTGGGTGGTGTCGGGGAGAGGGGTGGTGGTGCACCATAGTTGTGGTCCTGACAAGGCAGAGGAAACACCAGATATTTATTACCTAACACAGAAATAGACCCCAACTTCACAGCTTAAATACACCTACTGCTTACCCGCCCCCTCCCCCCCACTGATAAACGTTATCATCCATAACCATTTCAAAGTTTTTGTTTCCTGCAATTTTGTCCCCTTGACTTTTAAAAATGTATTTCATATTACCAACTTTTTTTAAACCTTTACACTGAGAGAGAGAGAGAGAGAGAGAGAGAGAGAGAGAGAGAGAGAGAGAGAGAGAGAGAGAGAGAGAGAGAACTCAAAAACTTTACAAGGATTGTACTTCTGTAGTTTAGGTTCAGTCAAAAATCTGTCTAACAACTAGTCCTTGCTAAACTACTATTATTTATATACATATAGGCATGAATGTGTGAGTGAAATGTTATACATGAGAATGTCCACACAACACACAGCATGCTCACAGCACCAGATGAACACATGCCATACATCATTCAGTTACATATTATGAGCAAATGAAGCAGCAGAACATCTGATCAGTACATATGACTAGTATTGGAAAAGAAAACAGAAGCAGTCAATGCTTATAAAAAAAACAGAAAGGGCGAAGGGGGGACAAACAAGAGAGAGAGAGAGAGAGAGAGAGAGAGAGAGAGAGAGAGAGAGAGAGAGAGAGAGAGAGAGAGAACTTGAACTTAAAAACTTTATTTTCCATAGATTGTAGTTTAGGTTCATTTAGACCTAACAACTCATCCTTGCTAAACTACCAATTAAGTGAAAAATGGACAGAGAAAAAGGGAAAAACAAACCTTTACAAGCTCGATTAATATTTAAAACAGAATAAACAATATACAAACAAGTAAAATATAATACCACCACTATTAATAATAACAAACATATAATGATATATATAGGAACAGCAAAATCACTGAAAACACTTTGAAACAAAAATGAATAAAATGTATACATACATAAGACAGCAATGCAAAAATAAAACTAACATATCTCGCAATTACTTGTAAATTACGAAAACTGAAAATGGGTCAGTGGTACGGGAAAAAAAAAATGCAGATTAGATCAAAACACGGTAGGTGTTTAATAAATCAAGGCAGTGTTGCATTCACCCAAACACAATACACACACAAACAGTGTAGTAGCAACAGAGAAAGAGAGAGAGAGAGAGAGAGAGAGAGAGAGAGAGAGAGAGAGAGAGAGAGAGAGGCAGGCTTACTTGATAGGGAAGCCCAAAACATCCTGGGTAAGTCTGAGTTGGTCTATGGTAGACTTCCTCGGGCACAGGAATGTCATGGGCATCAGTGCTGCAAACAAGGAGTCAAATGGTTGCAGATGGTGGATAATTATAAAAAGATATGCCTACACTATTAATTCATCACAGCTTACAAAGTTACAATGTAATACTGACATTAGTGTCATTAATCAACCATTTTCAATCAACACACAAAACATTTCTACTAATTCTAGCATTTGGCTAAATCATTCAGTTTCTGCCATACAACTTTTGTTGTTTACCTTGACCGTGTTTACTATAATATAAACCTTCTAAACATGTATCATCCTTTTGTGGTTTATTTGATGAGGCTGGGAAACCTGGGTTACTTCCCTAAAAGAAAGACCAACGGTTGTAGTCTCAGTAGTCTACAGAATAATGTACTACAGTAATACTAACAGTACTACAGTAATACTAACAGTAGCAGTATAAGCAATTATAATACTAATGCTATAAATTTTGATTACTAATAAATTACTAATTTTAAACAAACCTGGGTTGCTTCCCTAAAATTGCATAAAAAGGAAAAGCAACTGCAGAAGTCTCACTACCCATCCTACTGAATGCTGTACAGTGTAACTGTAACGCTAATGCTACCAATATACTTCTGTACTAACTTGCTAACGCTACTGATGTAGTATTGTACGATTAGTAATCCTCAACATTTCTCCACGTCCAACAAATGTTTATTCATTTGTCTGTACATCCTGTCAATGCCCCACCCCACAGTCTAGTTTATTACATTACCCCAAATGAAACAAGTATCACTACCACTGTACCTGTGGTCATGCTCACTGCAAAGTCTTGTGTAAATATTGCATTTGTCTGAGTGTCCAAATAAAAGGTTCAACTATGTGACAGTAATAATTTTTCATGACACTACCAATAAAAAAGAGAAAGAAAAAAGGATGACTCATCAGAAACAGGTGACAGAAAACATGGGTTCTTAATTCCAGGACCAGTACAAAAGTTCAATATTATTATTAACATTATTAAAATAAATCCTGTATCCACTAGTATCATAACTATAAAACAACAAAAATGTTTAATGAGGCAAAATGTTCATTATCAATTTCTTAGTTCACTTCTAATATTTGTATAATTTATAAAGCTTTGGAAACTTACTCTGAGCTGGTAGCATCTTGTCCAGAACACAGGTTGTCAGCACTGTAGCTATTTCCTCTCACCGCCCCAATGCGCAGTACAATGCTCATTGTGACGGCTTTCGAATAACACTCATTGGAATAGCTTTCAAATTGTCATAGGAAAAAACACTGGTGTCCAAGCACAACATATTAGCGAGCAGCTAAGCACAGACGGGCACCTTGAAATTGTAAGCCATATTGTTCCAACGCTGGATCAGCTGAAAAGAACAAAGAAAAACACATTTAAACACTAATGGAAGCATTGTACAGCTAATTCAGTAATTGCAATGACAGCTTGATACTCAGATCATAAAACCAGCAAATCATAATTTAAATCCAATTCTAAATGAATTCATGCTTCCAGTTACCAGTAACACTACAAATTTGACCATTAGATGAGTTAGCTATCCTAGATTAGTATTAATACTAGGTTAGGTATCCTGCAATAATAATAAAATGTAGATTTTCTTAGCCTTGGAGTGGAACTGGAAGATTTCCTTAACCCCTCCCCCCAAAAACAAAAAAAACCCACTGTTTACACTATTAATATTAATATTTACAGTCCCACATATCAGAATTGCATTTCTTAATGAAACTTAAAAGAGTCAGTGTTTAATGGAGAACATGTTAACATTTCTCCCTTTTTGCAATCCATGTTAGCATCACTGTTACTTTAACACAAAATAAAGTTTACAAAATCTTCTCTTTTCATTTTATTTTATACTTTACAACATTAATACTACTAATACAATTTGTTTTATTCATAGTGTGCCTGCCCTACTCCAGTCCTACTGTTCCAGTTCTAAAAATGAACTCAAAGCACAGTACAGTATCATATCAGTCTGATACAGCTCAGAAATATACGTATGCCTATAAAACAAGATCTAGATAATACATATTACACAACAACAAAAAACTGCATATGACATGACAATGATAAAATTAAAAATAGCGTACAATAATAAGCTTGCATAATTCTGTTTAAATCAAACCCAGCTGCATTTTACAAGACAACATGGAATGACACAAAAGTAAACATTAAAATAAGACAGCACACACATAGTAACTGATGACATTTTGATTCAATTAAATACACTAGCAGCAATTACTGACTTAGGCTCTCACACACCCATAAAAACATTCCAGTTTTCAATTTATATGTCATCTAGTGATTTACTGATTTAGGCAACATGACATGGCAATAAACTAACACCATTAGAATCAATCAGCTAAAGGCAACAGTAAGGTGACCCCACTAACAAATAATATCAGGGCACCAATCACCAAGTATTTTATGGGGGTCTCTGGGACTCCCTGCTACAAATGGGCAATTTTAAAGGCTGTTCTTAACTGGGCGAATGTTTCTTTGCAAACCTAGCTGGAAGTATTCGGCAAAGCTAGCTGGTTCTTAACTGGGCCAACTTTTCTTTGTGAACCTAGCTGGAAGTATTCGGCAAAGCTAGCTGGTTCTTAACTGGGCCAACTTTTCTCTGTGAACCTAGATGGAAGTATTCGGCAAAGCTAGCTGGTTCTTAACTGGGCCAACTTTTCTTTGTGAACCTAGCTGGAAGTATTCGTTGAAGCTGTATTTGCTTTGCTCAACATGTTCTGGGAACATTCGCCCTATTCAACGATCACTGCCTCTGATTGGCTGAGAGCACAGCTCTCCTGTGGATGAAGATTTTTTTGTTTTTAAATGGCTGACGGTATTGCTAGGTTCTTCACTCACTTCGGAGGGAATTTGTTATTTGTTGACTTGTGGGAGGTGCTGCCTTTTCTCGGAGACCCAGAATGAGATAGCAGTTAGTTGAATTACCCTGTGAGGGATGATGAAAGTATATTGACTTGACCTGACTTGATTTTAGCCTACATTTTCAATCATGCTGTCTGCTGCGCATCTGCTGCAAGTTCGGGCCGAAGCTTGCATCTCATTACAAGCCAGTTGAGAATGAAGTAAAGTTTGGACTGTCCGACCATATTTGGCGAACTAAAGTTCAATTAAGAAATGAATCATAGTTTGTCGAAGTGTCCGAAGTATGTTCAGCGAACAAACATTTGTCCAGTTAAGAACGGGCTTAATACGAAACAGCAATTGTACGTAAGTTCACTGCTTTGCATTTATATGATGCCCTTTGCCCCTTCTACAACTCAGTTCTATCAGGCAATGCAGAGCCTCCACTAGACTGTTGAGACTATCGGTACGCGGTACCAGCAACAAAGAAATATTCCAGTACAAATCCTCAGTCAACTGGTAGTCTTTCTGTTGAAAAAGTTTTATCACTGTTTTTCAGCATGTGTAGGCACCATTGACATTTGATCTAAATCTAGTTTCTGAGTAATGATGTGCATGCTCTTCAGTGCTGATGTGGGAAAAATAATCGATCATGTACTGATGACTCACCCCTTACAGACTGTAATCAAACTCAGTTTTGTTGCCAATGGCATGGAAAGTTTTTGCGTTCACTGTTTTGCTTGCTGAACATCACCGGAAGTTATCTTGTTTAGCGGGAGCTTCTACTTGCTTCAGGACCAATGGTACAGAGTATGATCTCTAGCAAGTCACACAAAACGCTCAGTTTCAGCCTGGCGGTACTTGGTACCGGCAACTATAATTTTTACCGGTACTGGGGAAACATTTACCAGTAAAACTTGGCATATGCCTTTCTAGCGGAGGCTCTGCAATGTCACTGGCTAATTATGAGAATATGACTAGGTTGATCTGAATGTCTTTTCTCATGACTCATAGTTCTCTGTCTCAGTATTACTCTGGTGGTTGGCAGCTCCGCTGACTCAGTGGATACATTTTGGCTGCTTCCATTTGTCAGTATCAAAAGGAGTTTTTAGTACAGTAGGAAAGCAAAATACGTGGCACTTTCAAACACATGACCATTACAAAATATGTGGCTGAAACTGAAACAAATTTGAGTAGTGCTCAGGATCTGTGACACAGATCAAAACCAAACAGATAATGAAAGGAGAGATGTTTTATCTGGTGCAAATTGTAAACAGAGAACAGGATAATAAGGCCGATTCTGTAATTAAATCTGTGCATTATGTCTTGCCACTACTCAAACCTTAAGTTGCCTTCCTTGATTATTATGGTGCCAGTTTGACTACTCTGAACAAAAGAAAGACAATTTTACCCAAGGAACTCTTTCTTTCTTTTGTATCAAACTATAAGAACCAGTAGATTAAAACATCTCACAATGTATTTATGTAGGGTATATGGGTCGTTCTCAGAAACTGTGTACCAATACTGTGACATAGGTACCAAAAAATCTAAATGCTTTAAAACTCCTGATATGCAAGTTTACTTGATGTTTAACACCTACTGCATGTGAGGAATTGAAAAAAAGAAGATAATCTGCACTATTTAAGTAGGACAAAGGGGGGGGGGGGGGGTCAAATGACGCATACTGCCAAGAATTAACAGTGTAACGTGGAAACCAAACTTACCCAAATACAGCATCTGTTGCACACGAAAGTGACATCTTCAGGGTATTTTACATGTCATTTGCTATAGTAACAGCAATGCTATCAAAATGTGACCCAATTATTCCATTTTAGTGTGTTATTTGATTAATTTTATTTTTAAACATGACCATAATTTTTTTAAGTGTGTGTGCGCAGAAAGTACTAACTACTATACAGTATGAATTCTTTTTATTTAAGTGTGTTACCAGCATATAATGTCTGATCATGTAATGAATGAACAAATAACGAAAACATCACTGTTTTGTGTTTGAACAACTCATTTTAATAATCTGATTAACCGCGTAACATGGAAACCAAATCACACACAACTAGCAAGAACATCAATCAATCACACAAAAAATAGAACAGAAGCAAGAACATCAATCAAGCACACAAAACAGAAGAGAAGCACTAGGGTTCTAGTGTAATACAGCTGCTTTCCTGTACAGGTTACTGAACACTAAGTTTATAACCCCCCAACCCCCAGCAAAGCTACTGTAAACATAAACACTACCAACTAACCCACCCACCCCAGGTTACTGTACACCCCCCTCCCCCTCCAAGTTACTGTAACATACACTAATTAGTTGGTAATTGGATTTTAATGTACTGTCAACCACATAGGGTCACCCCAGGACAGTCAAACTCGGGTCGTATTCATAAGCAAATTTATGCATGTTTCTAAACTCTTCTCATCATATATAAAAAAATATAAACCATTTGTCAACTCAGTCCACAAAACCAATCACTTTGCAAACAAAACATACATCCACAAACATCACACATGAATTTTTGAAGAGTTAGTCACTTCAATATTACCCCTGTTAAAGGAGCACATTAGCCTTAGGCTAGGAAATGCTGGTATCATTCACCATTCCATCTAATTTATTGATACCAGAATAAATAAAAAATAGGAATGGACATAATTCAAAATAAAAATAAATAAATAAAAATACATAATGGAAAATACCAGTGCCATATGGCAGCAAGCTACCAACAGTCGTCTAGATGCTCAACAAGAGCCGTACAAAAAAGCCTAACCCTTAACAAAAAATATTTGAGAGTTTTCTGGGGGAAAAAGGAGAATCAACCATTTATAGAAAAATGTTGACAGAAAGAGAAAAAGGACTAGGCAGATTCCAGAAAGGGGAACGGGTGGGTGAACAATCTTGGTGATCTGTTCTTTTGGCAGCCAAGACTCATCCACCCACACAAAAACGTCTGCTGACCCAGGCTTCACAGTCAGGTAGTCTAGTGTAAGTTGAGGTCTCTACTGGTTTTATCCACATCCAGGAACTTGGCAAAAAAACTGACATTTCTGTATCGACCTTTAACTTCTGCCTCAACAAAATCCCCTATTGCTGGAGCTGGCTGGTGGGGAACTGGATGCCGAACAGCAGGCTGGTCGCCTGGCTCCCATGCTGGCCAGCTGGTCACCTGAGAGAAGAAAAAGAAAAAAATCCCATCAAGTCACTGACCGTGTCTTTATCAGCAAGTGTAATTTTCTTTTTTGTTCAGTGACTATCTTCTGAGAAGATGAAAACATAGTACAGGTGACAATGTTTGTTAAAACTGGGTGTGTGCTTTTTTTCAACAATAATAGCAATACTGACAGTATTTAATGTTCATTAAAATGGATCATTGCAATACTGAGAGTGTTTAATGTTCATTAAAATGGCTCATTATCAACTATCCCCTTGGGAAATTCCACACTGCAGAGCAAACAAAATATAATACTGTACGACAATGGTAAAGTTCTGAAGAGACAGGTGGTCTTTTAGCAGGCAGATTCAATCATTCAGTATTCACTGTTGTGGCCAAAAAACAAACAAAAAATCCCTAAAACATGACTACATGGCTGGCCAATCTGAATGGTTTCCAAGCTACGGCAGCAAAAACAAACACATTCAAGTTGGGTGTAAACAATATTGTTAATGTTATTATGCATTATTTTACATTGATTCAATGAACTCAGATTGAAGCTGACAGCAGTATTTTTGCACACTATACCTCATCCCTGCAGGACTGTATGAAAATTAAAGCCAGAAAAACAATTATCTGTTTCACAAAACAATTGTACCACTGAATGCAAAAATGTTGCCTTCCGAATTACGCTGCTAATGGACAGATTCAGTCACTCGTGCAAGCTCAACATCAAGTAATGTTTTAATAATTTTATGTAATAAATGACAGGGAATAGAAAACTAAAAATGTTCTTACGTTCAAACAAAAAGTGAGTAGAAAACATGCTAATATCTTTGTACAAAAATGTGTCCGTTTAGACTTCGTAACACTGAAAGCAAAACCGCACCGCTTTCTGCATTACGATGTTAATGCTCTGACTGACCGACTTTGGCAAGCCGTGAAATGTCAATACCAAGTCATTATTCTAAATATATGAAAAGGAATTAAAAAAACCAACATTTCATTATGTTCAAACTGAAAAGAACAGAAGAAGCGTGTCAGTTTTATTTCAATGTGGGTCTGTTTAACTTCGTAACATGGCAACGCGAATGCACAGCTTCTACGTGCATGTGAAATCTTAGATCTTGGTGCATTCATTTTTGCCGATCCATGTGGGTGGAAAAAAGAGAAGCATTTGCTCCATTGCGAAAAGTATAGCAGCAAGACATACATTCGACCTTGCTTCAATAATACTGAAGCAGCAGCAAATTCTTAGATTTTATTTTGGTACATTCGTCTTTAACATCGTAATGAAGAAGACACCGTTTCGGTTTCCAAGTTGCGAGTGAAACGGAAGGTTGAATTTCCGACTTCTACCTCGAATTAAAATAAAAGCAATCTTCCTGTTACAAGTAAATGTTTTAACTGAAACTAATATGCCCGAAAATTTTTATGTTTGTTCATCACGGTCATTTTTGTCCCAGTTTAAAGACATTTCCATCATCCCTCCAAACAGATCAGATTTTTTTTAAATCTCACTTTTCCATGTTCTTTATTTTCTGATCACAATCTATGAGCTTTCAGAGAGAAGACAATTATAAAACGCAAACATAAAATACTCAAGAACAATAATCAGTTATTATAAAAACACCAAATGTTTCAAAAAGCACACAAACTTACCTTCAATGAGAGACTAGCGTTCCAATTTCCGTCAACCATTAGCAAGCGAACATGGACACGGTTCGTTGAAACGAAATCAAAACACGAACACTGGTCAAACGCAGGATCCGCAAGAGTGCACAGATGTGCACATTCGCCTTTCCCGCGGTTTACGCGGACTGATTCGTCTGAAATTAGGCCCTAATTCTAGTCTCAATTAAACTGATGGTGCTTTTTAGAATTAACATTGTAACATCTCAGGCGGGAAACGAAAATCTTACACATCAGTTCAGCTCAAATTTCACTGTTCTGACTCAACTTCAGGATTTAACTATCCCTGTACAACAATCGGTACTGTGTGTCGTGTGTTAAATGCTGAAAGTAGTTCCTGTGTTGAGTTTGTGAGCGCTGCAGCGTTTTCAGTTTCACGTTGTGTCCGAGTGGAAATGATGGGTGACGATGTTAATACTTTCAAAAATGGTTATTTATATACGATTTTTTTTATTGTAGTTGAAGACAAACGTGCTTCCAACCTAAGAAATGCATTTAATATGATCATCTGAAGTTAAATGCGTTGTCACTGTGCGGTTTTTATGAAGTTTCTGATACATTCTTTCCAATGGTGCTGGCAATGTCATAAGTCGGTGGCGCCATTTTTGATTCACTTTGCAACATCAGTCCGATTTAAAGTACATAACACACAACTCTGGCAGTCATTATTGTTTTTATTATCGCTTACATCAACATACAAGGACAAGAAATAAAAATATTTACATTGCAATAAAAGATTACCCTCAAATACGAGTTTGAAGTTACCTACCCCAAGTGGTACACAGTTTCTGAGAATGACCCATATACAGTGCTGATATGGCATGTGCTTGGTTTGTTACCTTGGTACTAGCTGTATGCAGGTGTGGGGTGGGTGTGTATTTTACTGATGTGAAATAAGGTATGGAGTCCTTTTATCCACTGGGGTTTAGGAGAATGACTGAATATGAATGTGCACTTCACCAATTGTCAGTAACAAAGTTAGTGCAAGGTCGCAGCTGTTGGTTTTCAGACAGAAGAAGTGGTGACAAAAATTGCATGACCGAGTGCACAAATACCAGGGACCTCAAGCTCAGATGAAGTTTATAGGACTGCATTTTCAGTCAGAAACAGGTCTGGCCTTAGAAAAAATATAACCTAGCACTTTTTATACTGCATCCTGTGGGACCATCTATGATCTAAACATAAGTTTAATGTCCTCCTCAGTTCTGGTGCATAAGAGATGCACATTATGTGTTTATGGGTGCCCTAAATGTCTTTCAGCAAGCCACCCAAGATGCTGCATATTTTTCAATTGCCTAATTAAGACAGTAAAATAAAAAAGCAAATTAACAATCACCTGTGTAAACATGCTAATTGCTATGCATTCAAACTAGATACACAGGAAAATATCAGCTTTACCCATAGACAGTGGGTCTGACTCAGTGATTGGTATGTATGCTTTTTGAAGAGAAATGTTTTCTGATTCAATTGATGGAGGAAAGGCTTGAAAACTTGAAGAATTGCATAAAAGTTTAGGGATGAAATTCCTGGCCATTGGATCTACATGAAAAAGCATGCTTTCCATACTTGTTGAGTTTGATGTGAAAAACAGTTGTGAGACCAGCATCTGTGGAACACAGAGAGCAGGAATGTAGACAGCAAGATGATCAGACAAGTACTGAAGTAGGCTGGAGCAGATGGACCTCTGCTATGACTCAGTATGATGGCACAGGGTGAACATTTTTAACTTAATCTGAGCTCAGACTGGCAACCAGTGGAAAGATCTGAGCAAAGGCTTTGTATTGTATTGCCCTCATCTGTCAAGAACATGATGAGCTGCATTGTTCTGTACTCTCTGCAGGCAATCCAGCCTGTTTTCTGGGAGACCTACCAGCAAAGAGTTGCAGTAGCCTAGCCTTGACAGAATGAAAGATGAAACCTGCTTCTTTATTGCATCAACAGATAGGTGGCACCCTGGATGTCCTATTCTACTTAGTTCTACTTCTAGAAAGACAGGTCTGCAGAGGTTAACAATGCTAATCCATGGAAATATTGCTGTCAATATATCCCTCTCTGTTTCTAATATTGTAAGAGATTGACGAAGTCATGAGACCAGCATCTGCAGATATTGCCCAATGGTGTGATGTACACTGTTGAACAGCACTGGGCCTAACACAGAGCCCTGAGATACACCATACTTTAACAATGTATAAAGGCTAGGTTTCTCAGCCTCCAAGCCAGCAGTCAGTCAAGTATGACTCCAAGTCCAACCATCACAATACTACACCAGATATTTCAAAACTCAGCATTAATCTCTTTAGCAGGATACTGTGATCAAGAATATCAAACGCTGCTGATAAGTCTGTAAACAGGAGTGACAGAATGGAAACAAACAAACTTCATACCCATCCCTGCCCAATCAAGGATTTAGAAAAACATGTTTCTGAGCTGACTTATATTCTGTGGGCTCATAACATGGGAACCTGCATCTGTAACTTGTAACAATGAACAGGGTGACCCATCTTATTCCACTGATAGTGATACACACAGGAACCTGTGTAACAGTGTTAACTGTTAGTGTTTTTGTGTTACTGTTAGCTGCACCAAACATTCATATGATGATAACTAGGCAGGGGAATGGAAAAATGAAGTACAAACTACACTGTAAATGGACTTAAAAAGTAGAAATTAAAATGGAAAGACTAGCAGTGGGCAAAGTATACTGACCTACTCCAGGCTTTGAACAGAGAATCTCTGTAGTTCAAGAGAAGGGACTTTTAAATTCTGCGTTTACAGCACTTAATTGCAGGGTTCAATTTGGTTAGACACATCAGCTGTCAACAAATGTGGCAAAGCTTTTTTTTTTTTTTGCACTGGAACCTGAAGACTAGAAGACCATAAACACCAAAGCCAAAGCAAAAACAGCTAGCTTACAATACAAGTCCCGACTACCATTATTTGGCGTCCAGATCGAAGTGTAGGTCACTGTGGAACTGTGAGATCCATTTTCAGACTTTGTGACCAAGCAATAAAAATTAGAAAGGCTGTGATCTCCATCTCTGCCCCCCACCCCTTAAAAAAAAAAAAAAAAAAAGGGGGGGGGGGGGGGGGGGGGAGGAGAGAGAAATGTTAGGGACAACATAATTAGTATAGTAAGAAAGCTACTTGTCAGCGACTGTGTGAACAAGACAGTCAAAATGGCGGCTCAAGGCCATTAGAGGCCAGACTTCGCTGGGTTAGTTTGGCTAGTTGCACAGATACAATGAATTGGACACTTGGTTCGTGCATTGCATATGCCCTTATTAAAATGTTGCGATGGAAATAAGTGAATAATGCCAGTCTTTGCTCAAAAACGTCGTGTACAGCGATAATGTTTATGAACCGAACGACACAAAACGTCTGTCTGTAGAATAACTGTAACGATTTACTGCATCCGTTTCAGTCCAGTAAGCATAATTTTTTTCCAGGACTTTAACTCAGAAACATTGTTTACGCCATAAAAATCACAATTAATCTTTTCGGATATGATTAGAGTTTTAGAAGAAACAAGGTGCAACGAGACTTTAAAATGTCTAGAGTTGTTTTGGGTAAAACTGTTATTCTCACCTAGAATGTTTACACTCACCACAGGGTCACTCTACAGTAAACAAATCATTTGTAATGCAAACAAGTCTACTCACCACTTAGGGTCTCACTTAAAATTGCCGATTTTTCACAAAATCCTCGTCAACTGGTTGTCAATTTGATATTATAAACAGATTTGTTTTGGAATCGAAGCAAATTCCTCCGCTATGGCGGCCATGAAAATAAATGCTACGGGGTTTACAAATTATTTTTGCAGGAAGTATCCGTCTCGCGTGACGTAGTGAATTGATCGAAATTTATTTTTTCAATCTAATTTTTTCGGTTCTTCAGTTTCGTTCAGGTTTCGATAAAAGTCTGAAAATAATACCCCATTTAGATAAATATACTAATTATATTGTTACCGTCGTCTGCTGCAAAATGCGCATGCGCAAGAAACTTGTAATGAATGAATGTTGGTCTATTTGGCCTAGGCTATGTGAATGTTGAATGTCTTTCGATTTGTGGGCTGCTGCGGCCGTGCGTTTGGCTAAAAACAAGTAAACATGCTTGATCCGTCATCAAGTGAAGAGGAATCAGACAATGGAACTCTTGAAGATGGAGATGAAAACAATTCTGAAGTGCTCAGCTTGCCCAGTGGCGAGCAGAGGAGCTTGTCTGCAAGCGGGGATAACTTGAGTGTTGTTGGTGGACATTCCAGATCCAATAGTATTAGGCCTTCTAGTCCCAGTCCTTCACTTGTCAGTGACAGAGAGAAGGTAGAAGATGTTGACAAAATTGAGAAAGAAGAAGAGGAGAGAAAAAAGAGGTTGCAATTATACGTTTTTGTGATGAGATGCATAGCGTACCCTTTTAATGCCAAACAGCCAACAGACATGGCAAGACGACAAACTAAAGTTACAAAGCAGCACCTTCAAGTCATCAAAGAACGTTTTCATGCATTTTTGAATGGCGAAACGCACATTGTCGCCGATGAAGCATTTACAAATGCAGTGCAGAGCTACTACGAAGTATTCTTGAAAAGTGACCGTGTTGCAAACATGGTTCGTAGTGGTGGCTGTTCAGCAAATGATTTTCGGGAGGTTTTCAAAAATAACATTGAAAAAAGGGTCAGGAGCTTGCCAGAGATAGATGGACTCAGCAAGGAGACAGTCTTGAGCTCCTGGATGGCAAAGTTTGATGCAATATATCGTGGGGAGGAGGATCCGAGAAAGCAACCCCAGCGCATGACCACTGCTGCATCTGAGCTCATCCTCAGCAAGGAACAGTTGTATGACATGTTTCAAAACATTCTTGATGTGAAAAAATATGAGCATCAGATTCTCTACAATGCTTGTCAGGTATGCTGTATTTGTAGTTCTGTTAGTATGATTTATAGATCACAGGGGTCTCTTTGCCACTGACCAGTTTGCATCACAATGCACGTATGTGGAACACAAAAATTAAAAATACCCCCTACACCCACAAAATGAGAAAATATGGTAATTTTTAACAGCTGATCAAAGAAGAATGCTTTCACAAGTTTCCAGTCACAAGTGCGTTCTGCTTGAACTAATTTATTGTACCCCTGTCTGTTATGTGGACATTATCTTAATGGTGTTACCACCATAACTTTAGTCAGTGTATTTGCATGCATGATGAGTTCTGTACACAGTGCTCCTTCACCTCCTCAATTGTCCTACTCCCAGAACAAGACCCCAAAGGTTGAAATGCTGATGTCTGTATTATCGCTATGCATCCTGTCATAGTACATTCGTAGATCTGTCCTCAAGGACATTATTGTTGTTATTGACTGTTAAGAATGCTATTTTAATCAAATTAATGAGTCAGTACAAAATGTGAGCTAATTTTCAATGCAAGCACATATTTCAAGCTACAAACAGACTTGAAATGCTGATGTCTGTATTATCACTATGCATCCTGTCATAGTACATTTGTAGATCTTTCCTCAAGTACATTATTATTGTTATTGACTGTTAAGAATGTTATTTTAATCAAGTTAATGAGACAGGACAAAATGTGAGCTAATTTTCAGTGCAAGCACATATTTCAAGCTACAAACAGACAGTTGATACTAATTACTATAGTTTTTACTAATCAGGGGTGGCAAACATTGTTTACAACTTGTTTGAGAAAATGCATACAACAAAACATGATGCTAATCAAACTGACAGCAATTTTTTAGGACCATTCCTGTATTTATCTAGTTGAAATTCTGTCACTACAGCAGAATTCTGTGCAAGCCTGATGGATAATATTAATGGCACTTCTTTGGTATCCTTGAGCTTGGGACCTTCATGGCAGTCAACATTTTTCATGGGTGCCTGGTTAGATCTAAGCCTTTTACTGGCACTCGCACATTCTTGGCTGGTATGTTTACTTTCTTGAGTATGCAGCCTCTAGTCAACCAGCTCAGAGCTAGTGGAAGGAAATGGTTTAGAACTATCATCATGACCTTGAAAAAAAACAAGTCAGTTTTCTGCATTGTATTGTGTGACATTATCAATATCATTATGCTGAGCTGCAAAATGTGGTCAGTCCCACATGCAAATGAACAGCGGGAAACTAGTATTGTAGCTGGAAACTGATGTAGGCAGTGAACTACCCCTGACCTCATTGATGACAGCCACCCTGGCCTGGCAGGTGTCAATGTTGGTACATGTTCTAACAACCAGCTTCACACCCTGACATCATGGAGAATGAGTGAGAGAGAGAGGTTAAAACCTTTAATTAAAATGCATTCTGCCATATATAGATCTGGACTTTTGTTGTTGTGTAAACACATAGGGTTTGAGCAATTACATGAGAGGGATTTATTTTCTATTAAAAACATGGTTTTTCAATAATACTTATTAATACTAATACTAGTAATATTAATAGTACTATGATTATAGTAATAATATAATACTAACAGTAACACTAACAGTAACAAATGAAGGTGGAATGAAATCTACTTTCTGTTGTTGCAGAAGTTTGTTTTGGAATGTATGCATTTACAGTTTGGTGCTTGCATTCCACAACAAATTTCTGCAGCAACCAGAAAATAAGTAGTCAGATTTCATTCATATGATTGTATACAAATGTAAGAAAGATGCATTTGTATAGTTAAAGTTGCACTGAAAAATTGCATTAAAAACAAAACAAATCTGATTAAAACATTCAGCTTCCCGTGTGTTTTCACTTTGATATTAGTTGACACTATGGAAGTTGTGCCTCCTTTAGTTATTGCTTTCATGATACTGAGCATCAGGTCATCGGTTGATAAGTAAGAGTACTAAGACTGCCCACCCAGAGTGTATAAATAATGCATGGGAAAATCAGGGTAGTTTTAGTTTGTGCCCATTCTTTTATTATTTAATATGTAAATCATGAAAAGAATGCAGATGTGTAAATTCCATTTCCAGAGCAAAATGGGTGCAAAAATTTTAAACACTGGATTTCCAGCACTGTCACAGTGTGTCTTGCATGACTACTATTGTATCAAAACTAATGCCATTGCCTGTAATGAAAATGGTGAACTGAGTAACAAGCAAAACAGCTTTGTGATTAAACAAACAACGAAAAGACATAACTTACTAGTGAACTTGAACTTAAGCAAACTTGAAGCAAAACATAATGGCAGTTACCACTGTCTCATCACTAGCTACAAAACTACAAACATGGCTGCCTACTAAATATACAGTATTTAGTAGGCAGCCATGAAGTCTGTATATATATCTGGGTCAGATGTAACAATTTCATTACAGGCAATGGCATTAGTTTTGATACAATGGTAGTCATGCAAGACACATTGTGACAGATGCCAGTGATACTGATCACTGCATAATTCAGCAAGATATGACTGCCAGATTGGAACAGGACCCAATGTTTGGTGTGCTGGGAATTTTGTAATCTGATATATACTATATAGTAATAAAGATAAACAGTTGCTCACTTCTTCTGGAAAACTGTTAAAGTGTTATATTAGTGTTGTAGTGCAGACTAACATTGATGTTTGTTTCTTTCCTGCTCTAAAGTAGTAAAGAAGTCTTAAGTTCTACCTCATATTTTTATTTGTCAGTCAGTGACTCACTCAGTGGTTGTGATGGGCAAAGATTCAATTGCAGTCATGCCACATTTTTGTCTGTCGCGTAGCTGTTTGCAAACAAGCAGTGAAATGGTTAATGACTCCTGCAAAAATAACCCTCAAAAACAAGCTGCAAAAGTAACCCTCAGAAACAAGCAGCAAAAATAGCCCTCAGAAACAAGCTTCAGTAATAACCCTCAGAAACAAGCTGCAAAAGTAACCATCAGAAACAACCTGCAAGCCTGGCTTTCATTTAGTTTCAAGGATAAGGAGAAAGGTTGGAGTGTGCTTCAGAAAGTAAATCACTCAGTGTGATGAAAAGATTAAATAATATGGAATTGTTGTCATGTTATTATGCTATTTTAATACCTTCCTGACCTGTGTGTGTGTGATTGTAAACATGTGCATATGTGTGACTGTTCAGCTGGACAACGCAGATGAGCAAGCAGCGCAGGTTCGCAGGGAGCTGGACGGGCGGTTGCACTGCGTTGAAGTTATGATACGGGTAAGTTGTCTTTCTGACGTCATGTGTGTACATTTATTTATTTGCTGTCTGTAAAGTGTAAATGTAATTTCATGTATCCAAGAGATGGTAGGGATTTTGATGTTTTCCTGTGTGATTCTCAGTGTGAATTTTGCATGTTTGTGGTGGTATGGTAATAGTTTTTATCAGTATATAAATAACTTGGTGTTTTACACCCAGTCAACTGTTACGGTTGCATCTGGGCAACGTTTTTATCAAGTCAGGTGTGAAATTAAGCGTATCTGATAGTAATACTAATAGAAGTGCAAATTACTGAATCAGTCATTCAGTGGATGCAAAGAATGTTTAGAACCTGAACCTGAGCACATAAATTATAATATATGAAAAGAGTTGAAGTTATGTGAAATTGCTTATAATAACACTTGACAAAGTTTGATTGACCTGATGTGACCCTGTGCAGGTAACAGAATGTTAAAATCCAATCACCAGCTAACTGAACCTGGGCTGTTTTGTGATTTGAAAGTGTTGTTAGACTAGGTTTGGAATGTATTGACGGAAAAATGGCATGAATGACTCACACTTCAGTTACGTGTATTACATTTACACATTTCAAACACTTACTATTTTTGCTTTCTTAAATTCTTGCGACAATGGAATACATGAATAAGTAGCTTGTAGTTGTATGATTGATATACAGGCTATTTCTGTTGCTCATCTAGTCATTGCATGCATGCACACACACACACACACACACACACACACACACACACACACACACACACACACACACTGCATGTACACAAGTTTGAAAGATTTTACTAGTTTTTGGAGAACAGTCATTGAAATTAAAATTTAAAGTAAATTCTTTTCACTTCACATGAGGGCTGTGATTGTGAATGTTGCTGCCTTTCAGTGGAAATAATTTTAGGCTATCTAGATTATGAATCTGTGTTTCAAGGGAACTTGATGAAACCATGTGCTTGTTTTTGTTTGTTTTTCATGGCTCTGGGGCAGCATCAAATCTGAAACAAGGATAGCCTTTTAAAACAAAATCCAAACACATAAAAGGGATGAAAAAAGAAAGAAAAAAGAATGCTTATTTAATATTCATGATATTCATTAATTTGATTAAATAAGTATTCTTTTTATCCTTTTCTATGTGATTGGGTCTGTGAGTACCAGTTTACAGCAGAACTGTGTTGTTGCGTTGTAACCCTATAGCCTAATACACTGCACGGATGGGCAGAGACTGAAATTAGATCTGTTGTTTGTAGTTCATTTAAATTGCAGCACCTAAGTCCATGAAGAAGATTGCAGATTGGTGTGGTGAAAGATTGATGAATGGTGTGTTTGATGAGTGTTGTGATTGACACAGACAGGGCAGCACTATAGGGTTGTGGTGAAGGAGACAGTTTGTATGATGTAAGGCTTGGAAAGATGTGTTTGGTATTACATGTTGTGAAGGATACAGCATGATATACATGGATATGATGAATGACAAGTGTGTTGTGATTGTAAAATGGACATGGAGTACATGATGAGTGATGTGTTTAATGTTTGTTGTGAGTGACCCAAACATTGGAGCACATGATGAATGGTGTGTTTGGTGTGTGGTGTAACTGACACAAACATGGGAGTACATGATGAGTGATATATTTAATGTGTGTTTGACTGACACAGGCATGGGAAGACATGATGAGTGATGTGTTTGGTGTGTTGTGATTGACACAAACATTGGAGTACATGATGAGTGATGTGTTTGATGTGTGTTGTGACTGACACAGACATGGGAGCACATGATGAGTGATGTATGTGTTGTGATTGACACAGACATGGGAGGACATGATGACAGATGAGTGGTGTGTTTAGCGTGTGTTGTGATTGACACAAACATGGGAGTACATGATGAGTGACATGCTTGGTATGTGTTGTGACTGACACAGACATGGGAGTACATGATGAGATATGTGTAGTGTGTGTTGTGGAACTTAGGTGTCACTCTTGATCAAACCCTATCTTTCCAACTACATATTTTCCTTACATGCCAGGCTTGCTGTCTTGAGCTCCATCAGATCAGTTCTATCCATCATTATCTCACCCATGATGCTCTCAAAACTGTCATCTGTGCTTTTATTCTGTCTCAGATTGATTACTGTAATTCACTTCTTGCTGAGTGCCACAAAAATCTGATCTGTAAACTTCAAAAGACCAGAATAATGCTGCCCCTCTCATTAGCCATTCTGCCAGGTCTGACCATATATCTCTGATCCTTTGTGCTTTACACTGGCTTCCTATCAAATCCCACATTCATTACAAAATTCTTCTTACCTTTGAATCATTAAACAACCAAGCCCCTTCCTGTCTCTCTGATTTCATCCAGCTCTATATTCCGTTTTGCCAACTCTGCTCATCTGCCAATCCTCGACTCCTTTGCCTTCCATCCACTCACCTCAAGTCCTCTGGTCGATGTGCCTTCTTCTTTCAAGTACCCTTACTCTGGAACAATCTACCCTATTCTCTCTGACACTTTTCTGTAGCATCATTTAAATCTGCCCTCAAGACCCATCTTTTCTTCTCTGGATTCTAAATGTCTTGCCTGTGTGTGTGCGTGCAGTTGTGTGCCATTGGTTTCATGTTATGTGTGTGTGTGTAAACTGTAATTTCTGTGTGCATGTGTGTGTGTGTGTGTGTATGACTGTTGGATGTGATGAGAAAGATATTGAAAAAAGTGTTGTAGCATGTTTATGTAATTAGTAGTGTTCGTTGTGCTTAGGTTGCATATATATATATTTTGTTGATCTTACTGCTTTTGTATTGTGCACTTCAGGCTCGTGTTTGGTGTAAGCGCCTTACAAATGAATACTTGTTTACATTACATTGTGTTTGACACAGACCCGGCAGCACCCGAAGTTTGTGGTGAAGGAGATGGAGAGCATGTACATGGAGGAGCTGCGGTCGTCCATCAACCTGCTGAAGTCCAACCTGGAGAGTCTGCCAGTGTCCAAGGGGGGCACGGACTCCAAGTACTCCCTGCAGAAGCTCAAGCGTTACAACAGGTACATATAAATTACAGTGCAAGCTTTGATTGGGCTAGCATGGTTGTTGTGGTGTGAGCAGCGTACACAGTATGCGTGGTGATCTTGCCATGCTGGTGTGTGACTTTTGAGTCGGTTTGTGTGTGTGGTTTGGTATTGTGAAGATGTGTGTGTGGGTTTGTTGATGTCATGGTGTGACAGTATGTGTGCGTGCGTGCACATACTGATGTCATTTTGCGTGTGTCACTGTGTGCTGTCGTCAGTAGTTGCTGCTGTGACTGTGATAAATATGAGCTTTGGTTCCAAAGAGTGGCATTGACCATTCCAGCCAACCTGATTTCCTGCTAGTTCAGTGCTGGGGATTTTGTGTGGAAAACCTGCTTGTCACATACATACATGTATGTGTTGCGTGTACCAGCTCCTGTTGATTAAAGAGGAATCTGACTGAAGATGCAGGTTGGCATGAAACTTTTTTGTAAAGAATGCAGCTAGATTTGATGTACTGTCTGCATGAGGATTCTGTTTACAGGATTTGTGTGGTGTTTCTGTGACCCATTATGATTTTATGCTACACAAGCATTTTTTTGCTTCAAGTTTGAGGTTCTCAGGGTCCAGCCATGTTGGATTGCAGAGAAAGGTTGACTTATTCTTACATATAGTGCCAACTTTAACACTTCAAAGACTCCAGCACCTTTAGTGCAGGCTGGACTATTTGTTGCTTCCATAACCCACCCAACTTTGACATGTCAGGGCTTGACATTAAGCACTACCCATCCGCCTGGGGCTGGTAGACCTGGCAGTCAGGCAACCCATCTTTATGGTGAAGTTGCCTGACCAGGTTTTGTTTTCTTTTTTCGATTGCAAGTCTGTCTCTTTGAATGCAGCAAACTGGTTTAGTTTTTTAACACAAACAAATGAAACATTGATTGGCCCAGGTCTGTTGAGTTATCTACCTTGATAGTTTTATTAGCATTACAAAGAACATGCTTTTTGACTTGCTGCTAGCTTAAATGTTGATCATCCAGTGAGCACATTTGTTGCTCACACTGTTGTGAAGTCCAGAAAAAATTGTACTACTGAGTAGGGCGCTTGCGGGCAGGTTTATACACACTGGGTGAATTTTGTACAGAGCAGTCAGCCAGAGCAGTGTGTACAAACAAAAACAATTTTCCCACCTTCACATACATACATGTGTACATTCTTCTATGGTCAAATTCACACCACTCAGTGTGGCTGGCACAGGGTGGGTAGGAAATAAAGTTAATATCAACCCCTGCAAGTATGGACAGTTTAATATGTGAATGGGATCTTTTTGCATGTGAATACACATGGGGGACTCACAGACTGGCATTGCCATTAGTTTTCTCTCTGAGTCACTCTTGCAAGTGTTTCCTAGAATAGAAAACGAGGTCTTATTTAGGATACGGTTTTTGTGTGCGATTAAAACATGACCTTGTGTAAACTGCCCAATGACTTCTGTTATTAGAGACACAAATGTTTGAAGGGTAAAGTGGGTTGCAGGTAGTGCACAGGATTCGTGGAACCAGTTGATATTAAATGTTTGAATGGTGAGCATTGCAGATTTGCTGTGATAGACTTCAAGATTTCTGGCCAACTAGGGACACAAACATCTGGAACCTGGCACAGAATGGGAGTTTTGCTGCAGGCATTCATGCTGTAGCACTTCTCTTCCGTGTCCAGTAATTTAAGTTTGACATTTCATGCTTGCGTGGCTGAATAAATTTCCAATCAATGAAAGACCAGCATGGCTGGGCTGCCAGCCTGCCAGGTCTGCCATGTCTGGCAAAAATAGCAACATCACCTGTGTGTGGTGTAAATTGGTATGCCCCAACAACATCACCTGTGTGAGGTGTAAATAGGTATGCCCCAACAACATCACCCATGAGTATGCCCCCAAAGAAATGTGAACAGAGAAAAAGATAATATCCACAGACTGAATCAGTAAACACCCTGCATGTCAAATGGGTGGTGATTTACATTACAAGAAAGCTGCATGACTGAAATTGAAAATAGTTTGTCAAATGATATGGCAGTTGGCATCTAATTGTCTGAAGGTTCTTTGCAGACTCCAGGGGGTATACCTGAGATGTTAGTGCATTAACTAGGAGCAACTCACCAAACACATCTTGAGCTTGCTTGTTTGCACCTAGAGTTTGTACTGACAGAGCAAATTCTTTCCCAGCAACCTTTCAGAGTTGCGCCAGTGACTTCAGTTTGCAAACCAGTAGTTTGCAAAGTTTCTGTTGTATCAGGAGGACACAGCTTGTCAAGTACTTACTGGCTGTTTGCCAAGAATAGTGGGTCTGGTTTTTGAGGCCCTGCGGTGAGGTTGTTTGAAAATGGAAACTAAATGGACAACCTTATTGGCAAGACTTCAGAAATCACATAGTAATGCAAATTGTGTTCACCTGTTTGTGTGAAAATTGTGCTTGCTTTTGACACCCCAAAGTGGGGTACTGTATAGAAAATAATGTTGCTTCTGCTGAAATTCACTACTGTAGAAATGTTCCCACTGCTGTGCCTGGAGGAGTAGGTTAGAATATAGCTTTGTATGCTTCACCTACTGCCAGGCAGTCCAGTATCTTTACCTATTGCCAGGAAGTCCAATTTGCTAATTTCTGCCAACCTGATTATTTCATTTTCATTTTTTTGTTCTGACCTTCTTCCAGCATAAATTGCATGTGTCACAAACAGTGAATTAGAGCAGTTTAAAAAAAGAAAAAGAAAAGAGAGGCTAGTAATTGGATTTTTAACGTCCCATCAATGCATGGGGCCACACCAGGACAGTCAAACTCAGAAACAAACACACAGCCACACTTCAAAACCTCTCATAGATATATATATTTATTATGAACCTTTTCTCAAGTCAGTCCACGAAACCAATCCCTACACAAACATAATACGTATGTATACACAAACACCAGACACAAGTTTTTGAAGAGTTAGTCCCTTCAGTATTACTCGTGTTAAAAAAACACATAAGGCTGGGACATACTGGTATCGTTGACCCTTCCGTCTAATTTACTGATACCAGATTAAAGAAAAAATAAATAAATACATGGACAGAAATTATAAAAATATTGAAACATTGTATAACTATAAGTGCATAATGGCAAATACCAGTGCCATATGGCAGCAAGCTACACTTACCACCTAGCTGCTCAACAAGTGATACAAAAAACCTGCTCAACAGGTTATACAAAAAACCTGCTCAACAGGTTATACAAAAAAGGCTAACTCTTAATGAAAAATGTTCGAACATTTTCTGGAAAAAAGTCAGGAGAATGGACTGTTAGCAGAAAAATGACAAGACAGAAAGGACAAGAGGACTAGGCTGAAAGACAAGACAGGAGATAGGAAAGAGGAATCAAACGACAGTCCTGAGATTCCAGACTGGGGGATGGCATCAGACATCCCCAGCCTCCCTTTAAGGAGGGAGGGAGAGAAGAAATACAGTTTTGTTTTTGTTTTGTAAAGTGAAAACCTATAACACTTGATTTGAGCAGTTTATAAATTAAAAGAGAGATAAAAGAAGAAATATAAATTGACTTATAAGGTGTGAACCTCTAACATAAAACAGAGCTCTGCTCACTATCCAGAAATCTGATTTTAACACCCCACACCACAAGCTGAAATTGACAACTATGATTACAAGCAATTAAACCACATGAAGACAAACAGCAAGACCCACATTACTCACCAGTGGAATGCTAGTTTTGGGCAACAGATAAAACTTGCAATCACTGATTCAGGTCAGGAACCAATCAGCACCCAGAATTTCATTGACCCGAAGGCAGTCCACAAGGCAGAGAGCCGTGTTACATTTTCAGGAATCAGTTTTTCAGCAAGCAGTTTCTTTTAATCTCCTGTGAGGTTTTAAAATTTAAGACTGTTGTTTGTACGTGAAGTTTTTTTGTCTGTTTAATCTTCCTCTCTTTTTCTTCTTCTTTTTATTTCTCTTCTTTTTCAGTTCAGAAAATTACATTTTCTTTAATGCTAATGCACACGATGATGGATTGTTATAATGTCAGTCATCACAAGCTTTTGAGTGAGTGTCAGAAGGCAGTTTTCATTGCAACATTTCATCGAGAGCTCTCTGCACACTTGGATCAGGGCACCTCTTTTGCAGAATAAATTTGTTTATTGATTTTTTTCCCCTTGCTTGGCACAGTCAGCAAGCATGTCTAGGAGTTTGTTGCGCTTGGCGTCATATGTTTGATGTGAACTTCATGACTGTGTGTTATAGATTTTTAGGTGGGCTTGTGCTGATCAGATTACTTATGAAGTGGGCAGGGTGGGCGTAAAATTTGAGTGGGGAGAGGGATTGTCAGAAGGCAAGGACTGAAGGGGTGTTGTGAAGTTGTTTATTCAATTATTGATTAAGGTCATGTTAGCCACCTGCACAGAATATTGAGTAGGTACCATGGCTCTCGGGCTTGTTTGCGGCGTTCAGGTCAACATATGTGCACTGATTAGTCCGTGCACTGAATCAGGGATTGCAAGTTTCATCTGTTGCCAAAGACTAGTATTCTACTTGTGTGAAACTGTAATAAAATGTCTGCCAAGTGTTTGAATAAAATACTAATAACTAATTATGGCCCGGTTTATGCTGAATTCTGATGGTTGTTTTTATGATCTCCATATTGTAAACATGTTTTGGTTCTGAATTCATAATTAAGATGTTTCACACAGTGAGGCAACATACATTATGTGTAATATGATTTTTATCCTGTGGTGTGTACATTAGTGTATAAAATTGACTTGAACAGTGTACAAGTATGAACACTTACTGGAATCTGTAAAAATTAGTTTGTGATCTGTTTTTAAAAATTATTATTCACATTATACAGTCATAGAGTTTATAAAGGGCATGAAAATCTATTCTGACACACAGACCCCCATTAATGCCCAAGATTACGTTTTTCTTTCCTTTTTTATTTAAAGTCTTTATATAAGTGATATTAGACTAATCTTACAGTTATCATGCTAAAGCCCATTCTTAACAGGGCAAATGTTTGTTCGCCAAACATACTTCGGACAATTCGATGAACTATGATTCGTTTCTTAATTGAACTTTTAGTTCGCTGAACATGGTTCGGACAGTTCAGCGAACTTTACTTCGTTCTCAACTGGCTTGTAATGAGATGCAAACTTTGACCCGAACGTGCGACAGACACGCAGCAGACAGCATGATCAAAAATGTAGGCTAAAGTCAAGTAGTATACTTTAATCATCCCTCACAGGGTAATTCAACTAACTACTGTCTCATTCTGGATCCCCAAGGCAAGGCTGTGCCTCCCACCAGTCAACAAATAAACAAATTCCCTCTGAAGCGACTGAAGAACTCAGCAACACCGTCATCCATTTTTATTTTCATTTCTTCTTCATCCACAGGAGAGCTCAGCTGTCAGCCAATCAGAGGCAATGTTTGTCGAATAGGGCGAATGTTCCCAGAACATGTTGAGCAAAGCTTTTTGGACCCTGAACATACCTTCAATGAATACTCGCAACTAGGTTTGTGAAGAAAAGTTTGCCCAATTAAGAACCAACTAGGTTCGCTGAATACTTCAACTAGGTTCGCGAACAAACATTCGCCCAATTAAGAAAGGGCTTAAACCCATCTCAGCCAGTTGCACAGTTAGAAATTTAAACAAACCCAACTTGTTTGCAGTCAACAAACAACCATAATATTATATACATTTGTGTCTGTATCCATACAGATTGGGTTTCGCTTGATACAAGTTTGCATCCCTGACACACTAGAACTGAACAGGATGCACTAAACTTGCATCTGCAGGGTCCCACAGGAAAATTGGTGTTTTGTCTAAGTCCTGTCCTGCCGTTATGAGACTGATGGACAACAGGGGCCTGTGGAGACAAATGGACAGTGCAAACCTACATTTGAAAGACAAACTGACAATACAGACCTATGATGACAAACTGACAATACAGGCCTATGAGTTTCTTGAATAAAATCATCCTGTTGTTCCAGCTAGTCCTATAGTATAATAATAAACTTAAATTTTGTGTGGTGGTAAGACATGATGCAGACATTTAATTACAGAAATAGTCTAACCTTGGAAAGATGCTGATAGGTGAAAGTGGATATAAATTATAACAACGCATGTATTATGACACTGACCCTGTGACAGTAAATTTGAATGTAGCTTCTAATTTGATGGATGCTGTTTTGACTGTGTAATAGGTCAAAATTTGCTAACTGTTGAATTATTACAAAGTGTTCAGTATTTTTGAATTATGGATCAGATTTTCCTTGTTGATTTTTATTTGTGTTTTGGTGACTTGTGTTTTGATGTGGTATAGAGTCATTGTTAATGTGTAATTGTCCTGAAGTGACATGGTGCTGACCACTGCTGACAGGACAGAAAAAACAAGAACTAGTTAAGAGCAGTGTCTACTTTGGTTGAAACTAGTGAAAGAGTCTACAGGGAGGTTCAGTTCATGTTGCAGCTGCTGATATTTACTGGTTACTGATGTGCTCATATTTCCAACCCCCCCCCCCCCCCCACCCGCCACAATTAAGTTTGGAGTTTCTATTTTGTGGATGCTGTGATTGTCTGAATCACATAACCATCTGCCGCCCAGCATTTTATAGTGGTGCGTCATCATGAGACAGAGTGTTGTCTGAAGGGACTGGATTGCTGCCTTTATGGTCCAGATCACAGCGAGGGTTCAGCGTAAAAACTAAGTGCTCTGTGTCTATGAACTGCTGAACTTTCCGCAGCCAGTTTGAGTGTGATGATACATGTGGATATATATGTATATTCATAAGCCAGAGTATGATCATGAAAAGCTTGGATTGCATTCTTCAAAATCAGGGCAGCTCGCCAACAGTCCACAACAGGATGACTTTATTGTTGCGTATCCAGGGGATATTATTTGGACTGCTGAACCACTGGGAACCAAACCTTGTATGCTGAGTGCATTATCATGAGCTAGGGTGTCCTTTGAAAAAACATTGGATTGCTACGTAAGGTGGGGGTGCACGGGGGAGGGGGGGGGAGCAACAAAGCTTGTTATACATCTGTTTAAAAACGAAATTCACTAATATATGCACTAAATATAACAGATGCATGAAAAGGTTTGTTGCCTACAAAATGGTTTGTTGAATTACAACCCCCCCCCCCCCCCCCCCCCCACACACACACACACACACACACACACTCTCCCTTGCCCTGTCTGTACCACCCAATGTGTGTGCATCGTAAAATAAGTTTGGATGATTTTGTTCTTTTTGTTACTTTGCCATTCTTTGAAAGGAGATGATGTGCGATGTCTGATGCGTGCCCATGACGTCTTTATCCGTAGAGAGTTGGGCGAGTTAGTTCAGGTCCCTATGCAGGCCCTGGCTCAGTCAGCTGCCTTCAGTGTGGCCCAGATGGGCCTGGACTTCGTGTAAGTCACCCTGCCAGTTCTCCACAACTCTCAACCTCTCGGACATTTCCTCAGCCTGTTTCCTGGCCTTTTGGCTTGAAGCTGTTCTTCTGTAACCTGTGTGGTGGCACTCATTTAAAAAAATGGTTATCATCATTTTCTTTTTCTGAGCTGTGGACTCGTTGACTCCGTGACTGTGATGCTACTGAATACTGACAGTGGTGGAAGTTTTTTAACATTTTTTTTATGCACTGCATTCTCTTGTCTTTGGCTGAGCTGGCTGAAATTATATGGCTGATTAATCATAACACTTAATATTTGTTTGTTTCATGTGTACTGCTTTCTCTTTTAATTTATATTATATCTGTTTTTTGTTTTGTTTTTTTAAGTTACTGAAAGCTGGTTTTGTTTATTTTTTGTTTTCAGTTACAGACTTGTCATTGTAATCATGTAATTGTATTTTAAATTGTTAGGTAACAGATTTTTAAAAGAAATGAGTGAACAACTGCTGGTGAGGTTGACAAAATAGAACAGCTCTAGAGAAATGTATTATGACATAGACAACATGATGCTGATTTTCACGGAAATCCCCTTCTTCAGGCCACAAAATAACACTTAAACAACAGTGAAATTTTGAATCTTTTATGTTTGGATCTTATTTTAGAACACTAGCAGTCGTTCTTGTTTGAGATTTTTTTTCTATAGAAATGTTTTAAGTTTGAAAACTGGTGAATCTTCAGTGCATTTTTATTAACCACAATGAACCAAAAAGTACAACAGGACACACAAACAGGCAGACAGAACCCAAAACAAAAGAATAGCCAAAGCAGGACCATGTCCTGCAACTTGAAACTATGAAAGGTTTGGGTCAGTGAATGATCAGTGTTTGGAAGGTGGAACTTTTTAAAAATAATAATAATAATTTATTTTAGCACCTCAACAACAGTTACATGAGCTCTTAGCACTGTACAGATCAACAAATGCAATAAAACACACATCAGTATGTTACTTAAATTAGCCTAAAGCAACAATATTAAAAGATAAATTCTCTGTTATACAAAACTTATAGTTGTGCATTGCAGGAGTTTGCATCCACCTTGTAAAAAATGTCAAAAGAGCATTGAGGCGATTGACAACAGGAACCTTTGTCTGGCAGTCTTTTTTTTCAGGGGCAGGGTAGAGCATAGGGGGCACCTTATTTTCCAGTTTATTGTACTGCAGTTATCATTATTTTGATATTATGCATTGGTAAATGTTTCTATGCCCCAGGATTTGTACTGTTGCTGCCAGTTCCTTCCAGATGTATTGAAGAGTGGTTTTGGCAGTTGAGAAGCAGTCATTTGGAGATATTTGCTGCCTGGTAGACAGCATGAAAAGTGGGATTTCCAGCAAGAATTTGTGCATGAAAAGTGGGATTTCAAGCAGGACTTTGTGCATGAAAAGTGGGATTTCAAGCAGGACTTTGTGCATGAAAAGTGGGATTCAAGCAGGACTTTATGCATGAAAAGTGGGATTTCAAGCAGGACTTTGTGCATGAAAAGTGGGATTTCAAGCAGGATTTTGTGCATGAAACATTGAAAGTGAAAAGTGGGATTTCAAGTAGGACTTTGTGCAGGGTCCTATACTGCTGTATAGCCACACTTCGCGTTGAACTTCACCTGATATCCCAGGGACAGTCAAAGGGTTAATGTTAGTTGTTACTCATTGTGTGGACCATTGATGGTGTGGAGGAAAAGAGTGTGTTGGATCCATTCAGAGCGGTCTTTCTTTGTCAGACATAGCTTTTGTGTGCTGAAAGTGGAGAGAAATGGACATTCTGGATATGGTGAATGCGCTCAGCGCTGTTGGTTTTGTGTCAGGTGAAGGCATAGTGACAAGAACACTTGTAGGATTCTGTCTCCACAGAACCTTGTGTGTGTGTATATATATATATCCTGTATAGTTTATAGAAAGTATGGAGGAGATCATTATAAGCACAGTTTCTTCACCTTCATTGGTTTTTTGTGCCAAGCTCAGCAGAATGCTGTACATGCTCAAGACATGGCTTTCAGAGGTGGCCTACCAGTATGTTACAGAAGGCAACGTCTGCTTTGATATTTAAAGTGAGACCTACTTTGTGATTTTTGAGGCAGCTGTTTCTAATGCTTGGTAAATTGATTTTCAGGATTGATGAGGTCTCTCGCATGACAAAAAATGTCTGCTTTTTTAAATTTGTTTTTTAATGCTGTCAGCAAAGTTGTGTTCTTTTTGCTGTCAGTTCTGTTACCACCGGGCTGGTTTTATTTGTGTGAACTGTTTACTACCCTTCAGTGTGTGTGTGTGTGTGTGTGTGTGTGTGTGTGTGTGTGTGTGTGTGTTGCAATATGTGTCACAATGTGT
The DNA here is from genome assembly GCA_963584105.1 of Alviniconcha strummeri. Taxonomy (NCBI): domain Eukaryota; kingdom Metazoa; phylum Mollusca; class Gastropoda; family Provannidae; genus Alviniconcha; species Alviniconcha strummeri. The sequence goes on from OY757547.1 coordinate 23,690,993, forward strand.
CTGTATTTCTATGTGTGAGTGTGTTGGTGTGGGTGTTGCTGCATGTGTCACAAGGTGTCTATATTTGTGTGTGTGTGTGTGTGTGTGTGTGTGTGTGTGTGTGTGTGTGTGTGTGTGTGTGTGTGTTGCAGTACGTGTTTCAGTGTGTCTGTATCTCTATGTGTGTGTGCATGCGTGCATGTGTGCATGCATGGGTAGGTGTATGTGCATGCAGTGCCTGCTTAAAGTAAAGAAGGAAGATGGGGATTGATTTATTCACTGTGGGTTGGCATGATCCCAAATTATCCCAGACGTTGAGCGGTGTCAGAGAAGGTTAGAGTCGCTGCCAGCGGCAGAGATCAATCAGTGAACTGCAGGCAGTGCCTTGGAGATTTGGTCTCTGGCACGCCATCAGTACTCATCTGTTTTTTGGCATAACTGTGGTCTCTGTTGGTGTTTGTCTAGTTCCTGACTGGGGCTGGTTAGGATCTCCTATGCCCGCCTGCATCCTGTTGTTTTGTCAGTCCGGGGTGGGTGGGGCTTGTCTGGTGGACATGTTTTAGTCTGGCTCTGTGTGTGTGAGAGAGAGAGAGAAAGAGAGAGAGAGAGAGTGTGTGTGTGTGTGTGTGTGTGTGTGTGTGTGTGAGAGAGAGAGAGAGAGAGTGTGTGAGAGAGAGAGAGAGAGAGAGTGTGTCTCTCTGTGTCTTTCCCCTGCAGATGCACGCATGTATGTCTGTGCACACGCACGCACGCACACACACACACGCACGCACGTACACACACACACACACACACATGCATCCACTTGCAGAATGCACACTCATGCCTGTTACTAACAGAATATAATCTCAAGCAGTCACCTATATTCCTGTGCAAAATAGCAGTAGCATTTGTAATATTGGCACCTCCACAGAGACTGTTAAGCTTGCCTGATGATATTGATTATTCTCCGTGCTGATAAGCTGATAAACATTAACACCCGTTTTGTGATGCTGACCAAGGTTCACCTTGACTTTGAGTGGCTTTGGGTAAAATCAGAAGATTTAGTTTCTGAACAGCCTGAGCCTGTTCAAACTTTGTATGATGTTCAAAGTTTGTGTGATTGTTACATGCATCCATGGGCAAGATCGCGCAGAAGTAATTAATCAATGCTCTAGCCCTGGAAAATGTCTTACACCAAGTTTATTTCTCACACGCCTTTTGAGCAAGATCTTTTAAACTCTACATTATGGTATACTATAAGACATAAGATTGTGCAGTCTCTTTCAAACTCTACATTATGATGTATTATAAGACATTAGATTGTTCAGTCTCTTTCACACTCTACATTATAATGTATTATAAGACATTAGATTGTTTTTATCTGTGCTAAAAGTTGATGTATTATAAGTTTTTATCTGTGCTAAAAGTTGATGTATTATAAGACATTAGATTGTTTTTATCTGTGCTAAAAGTTGATGTATTATAAGACATTAGATTGTTTTAATCTGTGCTAATGGTGCACACAGCAATTTGCCACTTTTCTGCACATAATGTAGATTTGAAACCGAGTTGGGTTTTTACACATGTTGTGTTGAGGTCTTCACACATTTTTAAAGGCAGTGGGAGAGCTTGAAAGAAAAACAGTAACCTTTATACATACCATAAAGCTCTTGTTACGAGTTTGATCCCAGTGAATATTTGCACCATCTGGTTTGTCTTAGAATTTTTTGCTTCCGTTTTTTTTCTTTTTCTAACAACACCGTTGAAGACTGTCATAATTGAAAATGTTAAAATACATACATTTGGATACTTACTTAAAAGCTTTCCTGGTAGAGAGAGAAAGTGTGTGTATGTGCGTGCTCACGCATGCATACGTGCACGTGTGTGAAGTGGTCTGTGTGTGTATGTGCGTGCTCACGCATGCATACGTGCACGTGTGTGAAGTGGTCTTTGACTTAAATGACAAAATATGAGTATGTCTGGTTGTACTATGTATTGTAAGTTATATCTGTCAACATGCTGTTGTTAGACTGATAGAGTGAAGATTGACACCATTTACATTAATAAATGTGTCCAAGAAAATACCATTGACATTAATTGTTGAACTATGACACAGACACATACTGACATAGTAATTATTTTTATGTCCACACCCACTCCTTTACTGTCATACACATACACATGCAGATTGCTCCATGCAACTGTTAGGCACCCCTTCAGGCATTTTGAACTCAGCTAATTGATTTCCCCCTCTATGCATGACTGATTGTACAGTATGTCATAACTGTAGCTATAACAAGAGAATGAATCAAAAAAACAATTGGTCTGTTGATAGCCCCCCCCTCCTCCTCCCCCCGCCCCCCCCACCACCAGCCCCACAAGCACATTTGAAATGCATACACCAAAGCATGCATACACCAGTATTTCTGCCAGTTTCACCATTGCATGGTTATTATGGTTTCCTTTTTTTCTTCTTCTTTTTTGTATGAGGATTTTGAAACTCAGTACTTTTAGCTATATAAACTGTAGTTCTACTAGCTCCTAATTATAATTGTTATTATATGAACACTTGTTGAGTGCATATTACATGAACTCTTGTTGAGTGCATCATTTTGAGAGGAGCCTGAAACGCTTCGCATTGGCAACCATACAGCACCATTCCCTGCTTCTGATTGAACCCTCTGCGTTCTAGTCATATGTAACTCTGAATGAGCGATCAGTGTTTTATTTCCTGTCTACCCACAGCAAGGTGATATTAGACAACAACAACAACAAAATGAATTGGTGACTGCAGCTTTATGAAGCATGCTTAATATTTCCGCTGACGTTGTTGCATGCTGTTTGGTTGTTACATGGCTGGTGCCACACGAAACTGCTGCCCGCTCAGCTCACATTTTGTGTATGCCATGCAAACATGCACCAGTTTACTGTGTCATCCTGTTCAAAGTCACATGTGGGGTGCATCACTAAAAGGGTTGAAAACAAGAGTGAATTTTTCAGAGTACATCAAGGGTGCCCAAGGTGGACAAGAATGATGTGGACAGTGACAATGAAAGGGTTAAAAATGAGTGTATCTTTCAGGGCCCAGCACATGCCAACACTGTCCAAGCAGGACATGAATGATGTGGACAGTGATCTTGAAAGGGTTAAAAATGAGTGTATCTTTCAGGGCCCAGCACGTGCCAACACTGTCCAAGCAGGACATGAATGATGTGGACAGTGACATTGAAAGGGTTAAAAACAAGAGTGTATTTTTCAGGGCACAGCACACGTCAACACTGTCCAAGCTGGACATGAATGATGTGGACAGCGAACCTGGCCTTTCCAAGATGGATGTCGTCCTGTCCTTCTCACTGGAGGTATGTGTTCACTTGTTACACAGTCCTTCTCACTGGAGGTATGTGTTCACTTGTTAGTAATGTTACACAATCTGTCTCACTGGAGGAACATGTTCATATGTTACACATTCTCCCTCTAGAGGTATGTGTTCACTTGTTACACAGTCTGTCTCTCTGGAGGTGTGTCCTCTCATGTTGAACAGTCTGTCTCCCTGTACAGAATCTGTTTCACTGGAGGTACATGTTTACTTGTCAGTTTGCCTCTCTGTAGGTATAATAATGATAATAATTATAAGGGATTTATAGAGCGCTTTTTGAGACTCAAAGCGCTTTACAACTTAAAGAAAAACAGACATTGTGCAAATACCCATATACAACTTTACAAGTGGTATATAAACAAGCAAACAAAATGTCCAAAAACTAAACATATTCATACAAAGCATGGCAAAAACATGCACACACAAGATCGTGCACACACACATACACACACATTAAATCTAAATGGAAGTACTTGTTCATGTCTGACCAAGTAACATGCTATGTTATGTTCTCAAAGTAATGTTCATCAGCTAGTATTTATTTGAAGGGGCTCTGAAAGGGACAGTCATCAGTAAGTGTTTATTTCAAGGGGTTCGGAGAGTGATGTTCATCAGCTTGTTTTGATCCCAAAAGATTCTCAAACTGACATTCATTGATTGGCGTTCATGTAAAGGGGTTGTCCGAGCGACGTTCCGTCAGGTTGTGTTCATGTCATGGGGTTGTCAGAGAGACGTGCATCAGGTTGTGTTGATGTCAAAGGGTTGTCAGAGAGACTTGCATCAGGTTGTGTTCACATCAAGGGGTTGTCAGAGAGACGTGCATCAGCTTGTGTTCATGTCAAGGGGTTGTCAGTGAGATGTTCATCAGCTAGTGTTTTATTCATCAGCTTGTGTTCATGTCAAGGGGTTGTCAGTGAGATGTTCATCAGCTAGAGTTTTATTCATCAGCATGTGTTCATGTCAAGAGCTAGTGTTCTTGTCAAGCGGTTGTCCGAGTGACATTCCAACAGCTTGTGTTCATGTCAAGGGGTTGCCAAAGTGACATTCATCAGCTTGTGTTCATGTCAAGAGCTAATGTTCTTGTTGAGGGGTTGTCAGAGTGACATTCCATCAGGTTGTGTTCATGTCAAGGGGTTGTCAAAGTGACATCAGCTTGTGTTCATGTCAAGAGCTAATGTTCTTGTTGAGGGGTTGTCAGAGTGACATTCCATCAGGTTGTGTTCATGTCAAGGGGTTGTCAAAGTGACATTCATCAGCTTGTGTTCATGTGAGGGGGTTCTGAGAGTGACATTCATCAGCTATCGTTTGTGCAGCAGGGATCGCGAGTTTGGCCTGAGAGCAGCGCAGGCTCACATTCAGCTCTGTATTCTCGTCTGGTGGGGAAACCGGTCCCTTGGTGCAGACGCAAAGCTTGTTAGACCTGTGTGGTTCTCGAGGCTGCCCACACAAAAGGTCCCAAGGCAATTGCAAATTTTGAAGAAGAACGTGGGAAGTATACTTGTCTCCCTTGATAAAATCAATAGGTTCCCCCCCCCCCCCCTCAAGTACCCTTTGTCCTCGTCAGTGATACAACCATCATGGCTGATTGGCATTGAAAACAGTTCTGTATCTGTCTTATCTGCCCTGCACTGTACATACCAATTGGGCAACCCCCCCCCCCTTTCCTGTACAGCCCATTTGGGGAAACATCTCCCCTTTCCTGTACATCCCAGTTGGGGAAACATCCCCATTCCCTGTACATACCAAATGGGCAAACATCCCCACTCTCCTGTACATCCCACCTGGGCAAACAGGCCCCTCTATGTACATCCCACCTGGGCAAACAGGCCCCTCTATGTACATCCCACCTGGGCAAACATCCCCACTCCCTGTACATCCCAGTTGGGCAAACATCCACTGTCCCTGTACATCCCAACTGGGCAGCCCCCCTCCCCTGTACATCCCAGCTGGGTAAACACACCCCTTCCCATCCCAGTTGGGCAAGCATCCACCCTCCCTGTACATCCCAGTTGGGCAAACATCCCCATCCCTGTACATCCCAACTGGGCAAACACCTCTCCCCTGTACATCCCAACTGCCCCCCCCCCCCCCCCCCACATTCCAGCTGGGCAAACATCCACCCATCCATGTACATCCCAATTGGGCAACCCCCGCTGTACATCCCACATGGGCAAACATCCCCCTTCCCCAGTACATCCCAGTTGGGTGAACATCCCCCCTCCCCTGTATATCCCAATTGGGCAACCCTCCCCACTCCCCCTGTACATCCCATCTGGGCAAACATCCCCCTTCCCCAGTACATCCCAGTTGCCCCCCCCCACCCCCCCATCCCACCTGGGCAAACATCCCCCCTCCCGTGTACATTCCAGTTAGGCCCCCCCCCCTCCCCTGTACATCCCAATTGGGCAACCCTCCCCAGTACACCCTAATTGGGTAAACAGGCAGGCAGGATGGGGCTGTGTTGCTCCTGCAGCTACTGTAAGGTTACTCTGGTGAGGCAACCTGACTTTTCCTCAGTGGTGCACATGATTAACACAGAGATGGGAAAAACAGAGTATCAGGAGTTTCCTCTTCTGTGTCTTAGTTTGCTCTGTGTGTGTGTGTGTGTGTGTGTGTGTGTGTGTGTGTGTGTGTGTGTGATTTTCAGGTTCACATGATCAAGGTGAAGGGGCTGGAGTCTCAGGCTGATAACTGGGAGTTGCCTTGTTTGTGTGTCTCACTCTCAGGCTGATAACAAGGAGTTGCCTTGTGTGTGTGTCTCACTCCTAGGCTGATAACAGGGAGTTGCCATGTGTGTGTGTGTCTCACTTTCAGGCTGATAACAGTGAGTTGCCTTGTGTGTGTCTCACTCTCATGCTGAGAACAAGGAGTTGCCTTGTGTGTGTGTCTCACTCTCAGGCTGAGAACAAGGAGTTGCCTTGTGTGTGTGTCTCATTCTCCAGCTGAGAACAAGGAGTTGCCTTATGTGTGTCACTCTCAAGCTGAGAACAGGGAGTTTGCCTTGTGTGTGTGTCTCACTCTCAGGCTGAGAACAGGGAGTTACCTTGTGTGTGTGTGTGTGTGCGTCTCACTCTCAGGCTGATAACAGGGAGTTACCTTCGTGTGTGTGTCTCACTCTCAGGTTCACGTGATTGAGGTGAAGGGGCTGAAGTCTCTGGCCCCCAACAAGATCGTCTACTGCACCATGGAGGTGGAGGGAGGAGAGAAGCTGCAGACGGACCAAGCGGAGGCCTCCAAACCAGCGTGAGTTCACTGCCTAGAATTACCCCGCTGGCACCTGCTCACCAATAAAGCATTAACAAGTACATTTATTCGCCAGTGATGTAGTGACATTAAAATGTGCTCATAAATTTGTCTTGGTGATGTTCCGTTCCTACAGTGCATTAACAAATAGACATTGCAATTAGTTGTGTATGAAACCCCTAATCATGGGCATTAACAAATAGACTCACACTGCAATTAGTTATGTATAAAATCCCAAATCATGGGCCAGCAAAATGCTATGTGCAGCTAACAAATGCTAGTGATGCCAAAGTGGTGAATTTCAGCACTTGTGGTTTGTGGTCCCCCCCCCCCCCCCCCCCACCATCATCCCCTGTTGTTTGATTTCAAGAGAGAAAATGTGAATAGGAAGTAATTTCAAGGGAAAATGTCAGTAGGAAATGTCAGTAGGAAGTTATTTCAAGAGAGAAAATGTCAGTAGGAAGTGATTTCAAGAGAGAAAATGTCAGTAGGAAGTGATTTCAAGAGAGAAAATGTGGCAAGGAAGTTATTTCAAGAGAGAAGATGTGACAAGGAAGTTATTTCAAGAGAGAAAATGTCAGTAGGAAGTGATTTTAAGAGAAAATGGGACTAGGAAGTGATTTCAAGAGAGAAAATGTGATTAGAAAGTGATTTTAAGAGAGAAGATGTGACCAGGAAGTGATTTCAAGAGAGAAAATGTGATTAGAAAGTGATTTTAAGAGAGAAGATGTGACCAGGAAGTGATTTCAAGAGAGAAAATGTGAATTGGAACTGATTTCAAGAGAGAAAATATGACTAGGAAATTTCAAGAGAGAAAACGTGACTAGCAAGTGATTCCAAGAGAGAAAATGTGACTAGCAACTGATATCAAGAGAGAAAATGTGACTGGGAAGTGATTCCAAGAAGAAAATGTGACTAGGAAGTGATGTCAAGAGAGAAAATTGACTAGGAAGTGATTTCAAGACAGAAAATTGACTCGGCAGTGATTTCAAGACAGAAAATTGACTAGGAAGTGAAATGGAATGAGAGAGGGAGTGGGGTGGCTGTTGACAGGTGGGACACGCAGGGGGACTTCACCACCACGCACCCGCTGCCCAGCGTGAAGGTGAAGCTGTACACGGAGAGCTCGGGCATGCTGAGCCTGGAGGACAAGGAGCTGGGCAAGGTCATCATCCACCCCACCGCCAGCAGCTCCCGCAACCCCGAGTGGTACACCATGGTCCGGGCCAAGAACTTCCCCGACAACCTGCGCATCAAGATCGCCGTCCGGATGGACAAGCCGCAGAACATGAAGCACTGCGGGTGGGTCCAGAGCGTTAGTTTGTCTGCTGTTTCGGTTCTGTTTGCCAGAGACCCAGGTTTGAGTTTGGTTAGTTTGTCTGCTGTTTCAGTTCTGTTTGCCAGACACCTGGGTTTGGGTTTTGTTAGTTTATCTGCTGTTTCAGTTCTGTTTGCCAGGGACTGGGATGTGGGTTTTGTCAGTTTATCTGCTGTTTCAGTTCTGTTTGCCAGGGACTGGGGTGTGGGTTTTGTCAGTTTGTCTGCTGTTCCAGTTCTGTTGGCAGGTGTCTGGGTGTTTTATTCTTGTGGTGGTTTTATTTGGTCTGCATGAAGAACGTCAGTGTGGTGGTGGTGGTGCCAGAAAAGAAAAAATACAAGTTTCATGTGATCTGTAGGTTTAGCGATATCTACCGTTAGCCCCATCAGTTCTTTCTCTGATTTGTGTGTGTGTGTGTGTGTGTGTGTGTGTGAGAGAGATAAAGAGAGAGAGAGAGTAAGTGTGTGTGTGTGTGCATGTGTGTTTAAGTATGTGTGTGCGTGAGAGACAGAGTGTGTGTGTGTGAGTAAGCATGTGTGAGTGTGTGTGTGTCTGTGTGTGTGAATGATAAAGCATTTTCATGAGTTGTTTGTTTTAAATTATAGCCAAGTTAAAACCACTGTCTGTCTTGATTGCAGATACTTGTATGCAGAAGGAAAAACAGTGTGGAAGAAATGGAAGAAAAGATACTTTGTGCTTGTTCAGGTATAAGTGCTTTCAGGTTTACTCTTTTGTCTGTCAGCTGTGAAATGTACATTTTTTGAAAATATTTTCTATGGTACACAGGAACCGTCAGCAAAATATGTGCTATTGTAGAAAACATCCCTTCTTGATCCCTGCACCATGCATTGTGTATTCTGGCCAGCAAAGTACTGCCAGCTACTCTGTGACCTTTCAGTTGACATGGAATGGGGGGTACCTTTGAAACCTCTTGGTTGTCCTGGTCTGACCCCAGAAATCTGTCCTCTTTGTGGACAGTGCTTTGCCCTAGTCTGACCCAAAAAGACCTGTCAGCTTAGTGACAGTGCTTTGTCCTTGTCTGACACCAGAAACGCGTCAGCTTTGTGGAGAGTTGAAACCTCTTGATTGTCCTAGTCTGTTCCCAGAAACGTGTCAGTTTTGTGGACAATGCTTTGTCCTAGTCTGACCCCAGAAACCTGTCAGCTTTGTGGACAGTGCTTGTGGTGGAGCTCTTTTTAGCTTTCAGTGCTAGTTGTATTGGTTCCCAGTGGCTGATCAGGGATTGGCTTAGAATTTGGGTACAATTTTTCACCTGTCCAGTTCTACCAGGAGTAATTAAGTAAGTAAATTGGTGTTTTACACCCAGTCTACCAGACTGCCATGAAATAATTAAGTAAATTGGTGTTTTATGCCCAGTCTACCAGATTCTGCCATGAAGCAGCAGGTCTTCTTAAAAATCAGCGGGTCAGAAATTGTATATTCCTTTCTCACCATTAAATTTTGTTACTGCAGAATGGTCTGTTAACTTGATATTTGTGAACAGAAGCTTCATGCTGTCTCTCTCTCTTTCTCTTTCACACACACACACACACACACACACACACACAGAGTCCTTACTGCGTGAGGTGGACACGTTTTTGTTTAATACAAATTAGAAGTCTCTGGATGTTTGTTTTTCTGTGAAGATCTTTCTTTCGGAGACCCCCACCAACACATGAACTATCATGAAATGGTGTTGCCCTGTATTTCTGTGATCTTTCCCTTAGAGACCCCCACTAACATGTGAACTATCATGAAGTGGTGTTGCCCCGTTTTTCTGTGAAGAACTTTCACCCAGAGACCCCCGCCAGCACATGAACTATCATGAAGTGGTTTTGCCCAGTTTTTCTGTGCAGATCTTTCACCCAGAGACCCCCGCCAGCACATGAACTAAGTGGTGTTACCCTGTTTTTCTGTGAAGATCTTTCACCCAGAGACCCCCACGAACACATGAACTATCATGAAGTGGTGTTGCCCCGTTTTTCTGTGAAGATCTTTCACCCAGAGACCCCCACCAACACATGAACTATCATGAAGTGGTGTTGCCCTGTTTTTCTGTGAAGATCTTTCCCTCAGAGACCCCCGCCAGCACATGAACTATCATGAAGTGGTGTTGTCCTGTTTTTCTGTGATGATTTTACCTTCAGAGTCTCCCACTGAAACACAAACTATCATGAAGTGGTTTTGCCTTGTTTTTCTGTGATGATCTTTCCCTCAGAGACCCCCACCAACATGTGAACCATGATGAAGTGGTGTTGCCCTTTTTTCTGTGATGATCTTTCCCTCAGAGACCCCCGCCAGCACATGAACTATGAAGTGGTGTTGCCCCGTTTTTCTGTGAAGATCTTTCACCCAGAGACCCCCACCAACACATGAACCATGATGAAGCGGTGTTGCCCTGTTTTTCTGCGGATACCTTTTCCCCGGAGACCCCCGCTAGCACGTGAACTATGCTGAAGTGTTGTTGCCCTGTCCACAGGTGTCTCAGTACACGTTTGCCATGTGCTCGTACCGGGAGAAGAAGCCAGACCCCACAGAGATGATGCAGCTGGAGGGGTTCACTGTGGACTACTATGAGCCCAGGCAAGGTAAGCCGTCACCACACCTGGAGTTGACGGGGGCGTCATGACAGATTGATGTGGCAGAGGTGTCATGACAAATGGACGTGGCAGGGATGTCATGACAGGTGGACTTGGCAGGGATGTCATGACAAGTGGATTTGGCAGGGGTGTCATGACAAATGGACTTTGCAGGGGTGTCATGACAGGAGGTCTTGGCAGAAATTGTGTGACAGAGGAACATGATATGAGTGTCATGACAAAAGGACTTGGTACAGGTGTCATGACAGGAGGTGTTGGCAGAAATTGTGTGATAGAGGGGCGTGATAGGAGTGTCATGACAGAAGGATTTGGTATGGGTGTCATGACCATGTTGTGACAATAGTTGTGAATCTTTCCGGAGAGATCCTGACTGTGACAAACGCTTTTTAATAATGAGTAATTTTTTGGAGAACATTTCCTGGGCAGAGTTTGAAGGAGGCAAACACTTTTTTAAATATTTTGTGTGCAGAGTGTGAAGGAGACAAAAACTGTTCATATGATGAGTAATTTATTGTGAGCCTTTCTCCTGTACAGAGTATGAAGGAGGCAAACACTTTTCATAGGATAGTAGTTTATCATGAACATATTTTCTGTGCAGAGTATGAAGGAGGCAAACACTTTTTCAACCTGGTGAAGGAGGGGGACACGCTTACGTTCGCCACAGAGGACGATTCTGAACGCACACTGTGGGTGCAGGCAGTGTACCGGGCCACGGGTCAGACCCACAAACCTACACCACCCGTCCAGCAGACCAACAAGATCAGCAACACGCAGATCTCCCGCATGCAGGGAGGTGGGTGTTTGGGAGGGGGGGTGGAAACACATTGCCCCGTGTCACTGTTTCACTGTCATCAGAACATTCTAGGAGCTAGAGTTGTCTGTGGGGCACGTGCTACCCAACAGTAATGCATGGTGATAGTATATATATATGCTGTTTGAGAATAACGTGTAACGAGGATGATGGTGCGTTTGTAATCGCTTTGCCGCCAGCTAACTGGAGTTGTCTGTGGATCATGTTCTGTCCAAAAGCAATGCCTGGACACCCAGGCCATACGCTTTTCGGGAGTAATGCATGATGAGGATCATACCGGCACTATTCCAAGTGTGAGGAATGCATGACGAAGATCATACTTACAAGCCTATCCAAGAGTGAGGAATGCATGAGGAAGATCATACACATCTAACCATGTGTGAGGAATGCATGAGGAAGATCCTGCTTACAAGTCTATCCAAGAGTGAGGCATGCATGAGGAAGATCATACTTTCATGTCCATGGTGAAGATCGTACATGTGAGGCTGTCCAAGAGAGGGAATACATGAGGATGAAGATGCTTGTGTTTTTGAGGAGTGGTGGTGATGCTAATGGCACAAACTTTGAAGTTGGTGTGTACCATCTGGCTTGGAGAAGAGTATGGAACTTGGCAGGTTGAGTGTCAGTTGTCACAGAGTTCAGCAAATACTTACAGACAACACAAGGGAAGTAACTGTGAGCAGAATAAAATACTTCCAGACGCTGCAAGGGAAGTAACTGTGAGCAGAGCAGCTGTTAAAATGTTTGGTGGGTTGGGGCACATGTCGTGTGGAGAGAGCTCTTGTTTAAAACTGACCTTTTGGAGAGAAAAACAGTTGTATAGAATGTCTGTTTCAGGTTCAAAATACTGGCAGGCTTACGGCCAGTTCATCTCAGTGCATCAAAGTACACATGCACCCATGAAGTTCTGGGGAAGGGAAGGGGCTCTAGTTTTTCTGTCAGATTTGGCTTTAGACTTTTAATTCCAGGAAACTGTCTTGAAGGAAGTACAATTTTAAAGGAAGGTTACTGGTAGGGTAATGGGGAGAGAGAGAAAGTTGTCACAGGGGCAGTTTTCTCATCCTATGAAATGCATTTGTTAGTGCAGAATTGCACATATACTTCTTGACCTGACCCCCCAGAGCATTCACCTGGGGAACACTAAAGCAACAAGAAGGAAAGTGTATCGCAAGTATTTCCAGGTCACGTTGCCTCCTGCAAAATTCTGTTTTGAATGGTGGGGGGGGAGGGGGGGGGAGGGAGGTGTCTCCTTGAGGGTTTCAGTGCGTGTGTTTCACTGTGGGTGGAGACTGCTGTGGTTGGGTGTGTATGAGATTGTGCTGTGGTTGTGTTTGTCTGAGACTGTGCTGTGGTTGTGTGTGCTGCTAGTCAGTGTTTCACTGTGTGTGCGACTGTGCTGTGGTTATGTGTGCTGCTAGTCAGTGTTTCACTGTGTGTGCGACTGTGCTGTGGTTGTGTGTGCTGCTAGTCAGTGTTTCACTGTGTGTGCGACTGTGCTGTGGTTGTGTGTGCTGCTAGTCAGTGTTTCACTGTGTGTGCGACTGTATTGTGGTTGTGTGTGCTGCTAGTCAGTGTTTCACTGTGTGTGAGACTGTGCTGTGATTCACTGTGTGGGAGACTGTGCTGTGATTCACTGTGTGCGAGACTATGCTGTGACTGTGTAAGGTGCTAGTGGGTGTTGGGCACTAACTAACAGCATGAGGTGGGGTGCACGTGCATGTGTCCAGATGCTGACCGCGCTCGGAAGCATGGACTGGATGAGTTTGTGCTGGCTAACCCCTGTAACTTCTCCCACTCCGACCTCTTCAAGATGCTGCAGACGCTGACACTAGACTACCGTCTTGGGGATGCCTACACCTGTCTGGTAGGCTCTTGACCTGGCTGTGTGCTGCTGAATGATGGGCAGTGTTCACAGATAGTCCCCTCACTGTTTTCTTCCCTTCAGTGTGTGTGTGTTTATGGGTGTCCGTGAGTGTGTGGGTGGGTGTGTTCATGAGTGTGTGTAGGTGCGTGTGTGTGTGTGTGTGTGTGTGTGTGTGTGTGTGTGTGTGTGTGTGTGTGTGTGTGTGTGTGTGTGAGAGAGAGAGAGAGAGTGTGTGTGTGTGTGTGTGTGTGAGTGAGTGAGTGTGTGTGTGTGTGTGTGTGTGTGTGTGTGTGTGTGTGTGTGAGAGTGAGAGTGAGTGAGTGTGTGTGTGTGTGTGTGTGTGTGTGTGTGTGTGTGTGTGTGTGTGTGTGTGTGTGTATGAACATAATTGGAATGGATTTAAAATGTAAACTATTTTGACATGACCTGTTTCATGTAAACTCATTCTTTATTATACCTGTGTTTGTGATAATGTTTGAAGACATGGAACTGAAGAGGTTAAATGTGGGTGCCCAATAGTGTTAGGCATTTTTTCCCATGAAGTTAATATTTTTTAAAATAAATATTAATAATAAAAAACAGCAACCCCAAAAAGTGCAATTGCAGGAACACCAAAAGTACACTAAACCTGTTGTGTCGTGATGTATTGAAGATTCCAGTTTCATATGCTTAGTTAGCCCTGAAAGGAGGCTGGGGGGGTGTCAGATGTCACTCCCCTCTCTGGAATCTCAGGGCTGTCATTTGAGCGTGCCGTAACTGAAAGTGCCCCTTTGTGCTTCCCCAGGGTTGGTTCAGCCCTGGCCAGGTCTTTGTGCTGGATGAGTACTGTGCGCGCTATGGGGTGCGGGGCTGCCACCGACACCTGTGTTACCTGAATGACCTGCTGGAAAGGGCTGAGAAGGGGATCCTCATCGACCCCACCCTCATCCACTACAGCTTTGCCTTCTGTGCTTCCCATGTCCACGGCAACAGGTAGGTGGCAGCAGTGTAGATCCTCGTTGACCCCACCCTCATGCACTACAGCTTTGCCTTCTGTGCTTCCCACGTCCACGGCAATTGGTAGGTGGCAACGGTGTAGATCCTCTTCAGCCCCACCCTTTTCTGTGTTTTCCACATCCATGGCAACAGGTAAGTGGCAACGGTGTAGATCCTCATTGACCCCACCCTCATCTACTACAGCTTTGCCTTCTGTGCTTCCCACGTCCACAGCAACAGGTAGGTGGCAATGGTGTAGTTCCTCATTGAACCCACCATTGTCCACTCATTGATCCCACCCTCATCCATTACAGCTTTGCCTTCTGTGCTTCCCATGTCCACAGCAACAGGTAGGTGGCAATGGTGTAGTTCCTCATTGAACCCACCATTGTCCACTCATTGACCCCACCCTCATCCATTACAGCTTTGCCTTCTGTGCTTCCCACGTCCACAGCAACAGGTAGGTGGCAATGGTGTAGTTCCTCATTGAACCCACCATTGTCCACTCATTGACCCCACCCTCATCCATTACAGCTTTGCCTTCTGTGCTTCCCACGTCCACAGCAACAGGTAGGTGGCAATGGTGTAGTTCCTCATTGAACCCACCATTGTCCGCTACAGCTTTGCCTTCTGTGCTTCCCACGTCCACAGCAACAGGTAGGTGGCAATGGTGTAGTTCCTCATTGAACCCACCATTGTCCACTACAGCTTGGAAATGTGCTGTGATAATTGTTCATTATTTATGTATGGTTACTACTGTGGACCTGATGGCACTGGAACTGTGTTGTGATTATTGTTACTTATTTGAGGTACTGTTACTAATGCAGGCCTGATGGTACTGGAACTGTACTTTGACAGTTGTTAAGTATTTGATGTACTGCAGACCAGATGGCATTGGAACACAACTATGACAGTTGTTAATTATTTGATGCAGACCTGAAAGCATTGGAACACAACTATGACAGTTGTTAATTATTGATGTGCTGCAGGCCTGATGGTACTGGAACTGGACTATGACAGTTGTTAATTATTTGACGTACTGCATACCTGATGGTATTGGAACTGTACTGTGACAGTTGTTAGTTATTTGATGTACTGCAGACCTGATGGTATAGGAACTGTGCTAATTGTTAATTATTTGATGTGCTGCAGGCCTGATGGCATCGGAACTGTGCTAATTGTTAATTATTTGATGTGCTGCAGGCCTGATGGTATAGGAACTGTACTAATTGTTAATTATTTGATGTGCTGCAGGCCTGATGGCATCGGAACTGTGCTGCAAGCAGAGCGTGTCAAGTTTGATGAAATCAAAGAGCGCCTGAGGATTCTGCTGGAAAACCAGATCACGCATTTCAGGTAAGTGCTATCAAAGAAGGAAGGAAAAAGATAAGTAAGAAGAGGACACAATTTTACACTTAGACATATAATTTTTGCATAGCCTTTTTGATCAAAGATGTCAGCAAAAGAAAGAATTACAAAAGAAAAACATTTGGAAGGAGATGGGGGAACAAAATAAGTGGCTATGAAATGCACAAATTCCTTCCACTTGTTAGAATACTTCCCCCCCGCCCCCCCCCCCCCTTTAAAAAAGATGAAATATATATATTTTTCCATGGGCACATCCATTTCCGCGTTCAAATCTTGTGTTAATACACGCTGTTCAGAAAGTAGCTGTGAACCTTTGTGTATTGTTTTGTTTGGCAAACAGGAATTGGGTTAACTGGTTACTGTGTGCTATGCTGTTTGTTTTTGGAAAATGATACCACGTTCACTGTTGTGATCAGTTCACATTTTTTGTGAATGGCAAATTCACTGAAAATTTCCACTTTCTTGTATTGCATTTGCAGCACTTTTTTTTATGTTTGGGTTTGTTTGATGCATGCATTCATCATGTTTGCTTGTTGGCTGGGACACTGCCAGGGTTGTACCATACGTTTGGGAGTGCCTTACCTGTGGCTTTTTTTCGTTTTTGAGCCAAACCTGCCTTGGTGGGGGGGATTGCAAAAGGAGTGTCTTGTGATCGGGAAATTACAGTTATGTGATGAGTGTTATTCAGGGACTGCTTGCAAAGCCTGCTATACTGTGCTGTTTGTTGCAGATACTGTTTTCCCTTTGGTCGACCTGAAGGGGCACTGAAGGCAACCCTGTCCCTGCTGGAGCGGGTAAGAACACAGGCCACAGGGAGAAGGTTCGAGTCCTTCAAACTGGTTTCCCTGTCTGTGGCTTTGGCACACTGAATCGTCAACTGAAAGCTTTTGTCTGTGGCTTTGGTGTGCTGAATTGTCAACCAAAAGCATTTGTCTGTGGCTTTGGCACACTGAATCATCCACCAAAAGCTTCTATCTGTGGCTTTGGCACACTGAATCACCAACAAAAGCTTTTGTCTGTGGTTTTGGCACACTGAATCATCAACCAAAAGCTTTTGTCTGTGGCTTTGGCACGCTGAATTGTCAGCTGAAAGCCTTTGTCTGTGGCTTTGGCACACTGAATCATCCACCAAAAACGTTTGTCTGTGAACCTAGCACACCGAATCATCAACAAAAGCTTCACTCGCAAACTGGTTTCTTGTGTCTGGGCTTTGGCACACTGAATCAGCAGCCAAAAGCTTCAGTCTGAGTTTGAACTGGAGTACCTAGCTTTTGCTACATAAATGTTGGTGACTGATTTTTGTTGTGGAGTTTTAAGCCCTGTTTATTAGATTTAAAATTGACCCCTGTGTGATTATGATAGAGAATGTGAGGTCAGGCTAAAAAAAGCTGCTAGTGTTGGGAATGAATGAGATTTGGGAGTGCAGCCCATGGTTTCATTTTGCTTTCTGAGGGGAGAAAATTTGCACAAGACTTCTGACCCCTGCACCATCTGTATACATATGATGTTGCCTAGATGCACCGAAACTTAGCTGTTAGCATGTCACAAGCCTGTGTTGGTTATCCAGACTCTCCGTTGTCTTATGTTGTGTGCATGTGTTCACAGGTGTGTGCATATGTGCATGTGTTTGTGTGTGTGTGTGGGGGGGGGGGGGGGGGGGGGGTTCGTGGTAGTAAAATTCTGTGGGACGGTCAGTAATGTTTGTGAACCTTTGAAGTTTTACAGTGACCCTCTGGAATTTCAGCAACCAAGCTTACATGCCTTGTCTGGCCCTCTCAGCCTTTATTTGTGATTAGCACCAAAGATATTGTACGCCAAGACAGAGCAAATGCCCTGAGGACAGGCACAGAGAGTTATTGCTCTTCTGCTCTGGTTCCGTTGCTAACGGCAGAGAATAATTGTATGTAATACTCTTTGTCAGTTCATGGTAGAGAGTACGTTTGAGTGAAAAAATCAAAGTGGGAAGTGAACGACAGAAAGGCAGAATTATGATGTCTTCTTTCCAGTGATCATTATTGTAGCGTCTTTGATTTGAATCACCCTGATATAACCGCACCGGTTGACTGGGCGTAATACACACCTTACTACTACTACTACTTTGATTTGAATGAGAGAGAAAAACAAAGTGGGATGGGAACAACAGAAAGGCAGAATTATGATGTCTTGTTTCCAATGACCGTTACTGTAGCGTCTTTGATTTGAGTGAAAAAAATCAAAGTGGGAAGGGAATGATGGAAAGGCGGAATTATAATGTCTTCTTTCCAGTGGTACTTTGTGGTCTGTGCAACCAGCGTTCCTGCTATTGTTTTGCCCTGATCTAACTGTCGTAGTTGACTGGGCATTAAAAAAACAACTATCAGTCTGTAGATACTTATCCTATTGAGCTGCTGTTTTGCAAGAAGAAGAAGCAGGGGGCAGAGACAGTTCAGTTCCAGGAAGTCTGTCCTCACTGTTTTCTTAGGCTGTAAGAAGACCTGGGTTTTCGTGCTGTGTATCTTTGTCAATACTGCTGTTGGAAGTGTGAAGTGTTGTCATTGTTGTTGGTGTCGATCGCTTTTATATAGTGCTATTCTCTGCTCTCGAGTAGACTCACTGCACCCGAGTGTGATTCTACATGAGTGAATAGCTTTTTATAGCACGTTTTTGAATATCCACTGAAGTGGTGTACTTACAGCACTGGCATGGCTGGTGCCACATGAAACATGCTGACATCTCGGCACGTTCTGTGTACACCATACAAAAATGCACCATGTCACTTCATGCAAAGCCACATACATAAAGTGTATGTGTGTTTAGCTGTGTGCAAAGCCCAAGTGGTCTAAATCTGTCCACACTGTTTTTCTAGGCCGTAAGAAGACCTGGGCTTTCTTGCTGTATAATATCTTTGTCAATACTGCCGTTAGAACTGTGGAGTGTGCAAAGTCCAAGCAGTCCCCCCGAGAAGTTGCTGGCCTAGCTGACATCCTTGCCTGTGCTCTGCGTGCTGTGCAGGTCCTGATGAAAGACATCGTCACCCCAGTGCCTCCGGAGGAAGTGCGGCAGGTGATCAAGAAGTGTCTGGAGAACGCTGCCTTGGTGAACTACACAAGGATTTCCGAGTACGCCAAAATCGAAGGTAGGTTTGCCGGCGTCCTGCACCTGGCTCAAAAGCCTCTGGCTGAGTTTTAGTGTGAGCGTTTTTCCTGCTAGACCTGACGTCACATTTGAAACCTGGGCTGACTGTGAGACAGGGTGTCTGGACGGTCTCTTCAGCAGTTTTGCCAGTCTGGCTGAAGTTCAGCATCACCCATGATGACTGTAGTCTTCATTAAACAGGCAGGACATGCTGGCGTTTGGACGTGTTCTGAGACTGGATGAAACAGTGACTTGAGATGGAGCTAGATGTTCAACAAAACATTCCCAAAGCAATCAGAATTGTTTTTGTCTGATTGCAAAGGAAACCATTTCTAGAATGAAGCCTAAATGGTTAATGGTAGCTCAGCATGCTTAGTAATTAGGACTTGGCTGTCACTGACACTGTCACATCGGAGGTTGCCATGTCAGTGTCTGGTGCCCTGGTTAGTCTTGTGGCTGACAGAAAAGGGGTGACTAATGGACATAGTGTTTCATATTGCTGCGAAGGCTGGCAGAAAATGGTGACTATTTGACATGGTTTTAGTTTTTCCCCTGTATGTGAGGGCTGACAGAAAAGGGTGACTAATTGACATGGTTTAGTTTTTCCTATGTCTGTGAGGGCTGACAGAAAAGGGTGACTAACAGACACGGTGTTTCTTGTTGCTGTGAGGGCTGACAGAAAAGGGGTGACGAACAGACATGGTGTTTCTTGTTGCTATGATGGCTGTGAGGGCTGACAGAAAAGGGGTGACTGACTGACATGGTGTTTCCTGTTGCTATGACGGCTGTGAGGGCTGACAGAAAAGGGGTGACGAACAGACATGGTGTTCCGTAATCCTGTTGATGTGACAGCTGTGTGTTTTCTTAGGACTGGAGAGATTGAATTGACATCGGCGTCTCTCACTGGATGATGATAGCGAAAATTGTTTTTTGATTCCTCACTCTTTCACTGATTAGACTGGTATCTGTGTGTCTTTCTCTGGCTGAAGAGATTGGCATCTGTGTGCCTTTGTTTGGCTGATGACATAGGTGTGTCTTTCTCTGGCTGATGACATATGTGTGTCTTTCTCTGGCTGATGACATCTGTGTCGTTCTCTGGCTGATGACATAGGTGTGTCTTTCTCTGGCTGATGACGTCTGTGCATCTTTCTCTGGCTGATGACATAGGGGTGTCTTTTCCTGGCTGATGACATCTGTGTCTTGCTGGTTGATGACATCTGTGTCTTTCTCTGGCTGATGACATCTGTGTCTCACTGGCTGATGACATCTGTGTCTTTCTCTGGCTGATGACATCTGTGTCTTTCTCTGGCTGATGACATCTGTGCCTCACTGGCTGATGACATCTGTGTCTTTCTCTGGCTGATGACATCTGTGTCTTTCTCTGACTGATGATGTAGGTGTGTCTTTCTCTGGCTGATGACATCTGTGTCTTTCTCTGGCTGATGACAGGAAGAGCTCTCTCTCTCCCTGGTTGATGAGATTGAAAGCTTTGTGCGTTTATCTGGCTCATTAGATTGAATTGACGGCTGAGTGCTTCTCTCAGGCTGTGTGGTTTCTTCTGACTAAAAAGACTGAATGGACAGTGTGTGGTTTCCTCTGACTGAAAAGACTGAATGGACAGTGTGTGGTTTCCTCTGACTGAAAAGATTGAATGGACAGTGTGTGGTTTCCTTTGACTGAAAAGACTGAATGGACATTGTGTGGCTTCCTCAGACTGAAAAGACCAAATGGACAGTGTGGCTTCCTCAGACTGAAAAGATTGAATTGACAGTGTGTGGCTTCCTCTGACTGAAAAGCTTGAACTGACAGTGTGTGGCTTCTTCTGACTGAAAAGATTGAATGGACAGTGTGTGGCTTCCTCTGACTGAATGGACAGTGTGTGGTTTCCACTGACTGAAAAGATTGAATGGACAGGGTGTGGCTTCCTCTGACTGAATGGACAGTGTGTGGTTTCCACTGACTGAAGAGATTGAACTGACAGTGTGTGGCTTCCTCTGACTGAAGAGATTGAATGGACAATGTGTGGCTTCCTCTGTCTGAAGAGATTGAATGGACAATGTGTGGCTTCCTCTGACTGAAAAGACTGAATGGACAATGTGGCTTCCTCTGACTGAAAAGATTGAATGGACAGTGTGTGGCTTCCTCTGACTGAAAAGATTGAATGGACAGTGTGTGGCTTCCTCTGACTGAAAAGATTGAATGGACAGTGTGTGGCTTCCTCTGACTGAAAAGATTGAATGGACAGTGTGTGGCTTCCTCTGACTGAAAAGATTGAATGGACAGTGTGTGGCTTCCTCTGACTGAAAAGATTGAATGGACAGTGTGTGGCTTCCTCTGACTGAAAAGATTGAATGGACAGTGTGTGGCTTCCTCTGACTGAAAAGATTGAATGGACAGTGTGTGGCTTCCTCTGACTGAAAAGATTGAATGGACAGTGTGTGGCTTCCTCTGACTGAAAAGATTGAATGGACAGTGTGTGGCTTCCTCTGACTGAAAAGATTGAATGGACAGTGTGTGGCTTCCTCTGACTGAAAAGATTGAATGGACAGTGTGTGGCTTCCTCTGACTGAAAAGACTGAATGGACAGTGTGTGGCTTCCTCTGACTGAAAAGACTGAATGGACAGTGTGTGGCTTCCTCTGACTGAAAAGACTGAATGGACAGTGTGTGGCTTCCTCATATTGATGCAGTCACATTGGCAGCTGTGTGGTTTTCTTGGTTAGTGAGATTGAGTTGACAGCTGGGTTTGTTTTCTTTTTGACTGAATTGACTGCTCTGTGGTTTTCTCTTACTGATGAGATTGTACTGGCAGCTGTGTGGGTTTTTTCTTTCTTTCTGTGACTGATAAGATTGATTTGGCAGCTGTCTAATTTTCTCTCAGTGATGAGATTGAATTGAAATATGTATCCTCTCTCCTGCCTGATGAGACTGAATTGACAGTTTTTTTGGTTTGTTTTTGTCTGCCTGAGGAGATTAAACTGACAGCTTTTTTCCTTCTCTTTTTTCCTCATGAGATTAAATTGACAGCTGCTTTTTTATTTCCTTCTCCCACATGAGATTGAATTGACAGCTATATGCTTTCTCTGACCTCCATGCTGTACAGGACGCAAGAAAGGTGATGGTCGGTTTTACTGTGGCACTTGCTGTGTTTGTTTAGTTCCAGCGTTGTTACACAATACATTGTTCAGTTCCAGTGCTGCTTCACCACATTTTTGGCAGTCTGTAGCAATGTTCACGTTGATCTTCAAGTCACACCTCTATCACCTTTGTTTGGCAAAAAATGTAGCAACTCACTTTTGTGTATTATTTGTATTTTGAACTCCTTTTTTTTCTTCTTCTTTTTTTTCTTCTTCTTTGTCGTCGTTGTCTTTTAGTTAGGACAGCTAACCTCATGTACTTTCTGTGAATTTTGGTTTTCTGTACATGTACTCAAAGGGTATTCCCTGATTTTGTGTGGCCATTACAGCGTGTAAGTGTGGACAGGTTCATTTTTTGTACATAAAGTCATAATTTGCAGTGCGGTATTTTTGCTCTTCAAAAAGAAAGAAAAAAAGAAGCAGTCTGATGTTAAATCTTAAATCCTGCCAAAGCAATACTGGCCTGTCTGATGCTAAATCTTAAATCCTCCCAAAGCAATGCTGGCCTGTCTGATGTTAAATCTTAAATCCTTCCAAAACAATACTGGCCTGTGTGATGTTAAATCTTAAATCCTTCCAAAGCAGTACTGGCCTGTGTGTGTTAAATTTTAAATCCTCGCAAAGTAGTACTGGCCAGTCTGATTATAAATCCACCCACAGCAGTAACTTTCAACATTGAGTTTTTCCCCACAATGGCTGTGAAATTAAATTTGACAAACTTTGCATTGTGAAGACCTCCACAGAATATTTCTGTGACTGTGATGTAATTCACATGTGAGTGGGTGTTAGGAAGGCAAAACATCATCTTTTCGTCACAAGTTCATGTTCTGGTCAAGTCTGAACTTCAGATTTTTGTTGCATGCATTGACAACACTATGCACAAATGCTATTTGTGATTGCACCTGCTTTAGTTTAACAGTTTACAGGAGATACTTGATGTGTCCTTAGACTGTGTAAAAGTGTAATTCTGGCTTTTCTCTGAGACTGTTTAAGCGAGGTCTTTCAAACTTCATATTATTTTTCAAGTTTAAAATTTGTGAGTTGACGGACTTCACTCTTCTTTTTTTACATCATTTTTTCCCCCTACTTAATAGGTATCCAAGTGTGGAAAGCAGTTAGGTTTCTGTATTTTATATGACAGGATTTGTTTCTTTTTTTGTATCAGAGATGTGTAGTGATTGCTCATGGGAACTATTGCAGTTTACAAACAAGCCGCAAAAAAGCAAAACCAGAATGAAACACAAGTGCTTGAAATCAGCAAGAGTTGAATGTGGAGAAATACATTTTATAATGTGTATTACCGTGTCCAGATGTGGATGAGTTCACTCCATGATGTGGTTTATCTTGCCCAGCTGTGAATGAATGCATTTTATTATGTATTTTGTTTTGTCCAAGCACTTGCATTATCAACCTAGCCTTGATGCGTTTATAATTTCACAGCGTTTTGAAAGTGTATGCGTATCTGTCGAACAGCATTGACATGTTTTTTTTTCAAAATTTATATTACTGTTACAGTGAAACTCCTTTGTGACAGATGGGTTTATGTGAATTTAATCTCCATTTTAAAAAAAAGGGTGGTGGTGGGGAGGGGCTGTCAAAGGGGCTTCTCAAAACGTGTGCTGTCCAACAGGTACAAGAGATCAAAACAAAAACAACTTGAGATGTGTTTTGTCTTCAAGTGCGTGTTGTTCTTGTAGCATTCTGCAGTTGAACACCTTGGAGGTCTATCATTGGCAGAAGCTGCCACAAGTATCATTTTTGGTTGTTGCAACAAAACTTTTGTTGTAACAAACACATGTTTATTGCCACAAACACATCTTTTGTCGCAACAAAAATATGCTTGTCACAATAAAATTATGTTTGTTGTGAGAAACATATATGTTTGTCGCAACAAAACTTTTGTCATGACAAATACTTGTTGCAACCAACATAATTTTGTCACGACAAAAGTTTTGTTGCGACAAACACATGCTTCTCATGGCAAAAGATGTGTTTTGTCATGACAAACATGTGTTGCAACAAAAATGATACTTGTGGCAGCTCCCGCCAGTGATAGCGGTCACCCAGTCTATGCAACTGTACACTGACAGGATGAGGAGATTGCATGGGTGGCTGTTTCCCATTACCCTGCCACTCGGGCAGCTACATACCATCTTCAGAAGATTTATCTCCCTTTATTGAGGGCAGAAGCTGTCATGCAAGGAGATTATGATGGCTGAATATAGTCCCCACAGTCACAGAACTATGCCATGAATAACATCCCACATAACCATGCAGTGAATAACAACATGTTAATGTAGCCTTGGTGTTCTGGCTGGTGTCAGGTTGTGTGCCACCGCCCAAGGCAAGGTGCCCAATGGGTGCCTGTATGATGTTATAATTTTTTAACTAACATTCCGTGAGAACTAACAGGACTGGATGCACAAAACACCATCAAGTTTTGTGGCTGGCCTGCTGCGAAGTGTGGCTTCTTTAAAGCTGGTCAGGAGTCTGTGCTGACCTACCCCAGCACCAGGGTTAAAGAGGCCACTTGTAGTCATTAGGTTCTGCTGTGAGTGTGTGATGCTTGGCTGTATTTTACCTACCAGTTGTCACTCATGATATTCAGACTTGATTCAGAGTAAAATCAAGACATTTTAAAACCAGACTGAAGTCTTTATTTTGATCTCTTCTGCCTTTGAGATGGAGTATGTTTGAGAAGGCTAGTTCCCCGTACAGAGCCAAGCTTCAAGGAGGAGTACAGTGAGGTCGTTTTTGATCCTTTTACAAAGCAGAAGCGTGCTGTCATGGGTTTTGTCTGAAGTAGTCTATCTTAAAGGGGTTCTGCTGTAGCATGTGTGTGTGTGTATGCTCATTGTCCAAAGTACTAAAAGACCACCTGCATTGTTTCTGTCCCACAAACCTGGCTTTGAAGGAGGAGGTGGTAGGTATCATCCATCTCCCTTTTGGTTGAGTGGAGCCGTGTGTGCAGGGCGTGTTTCTGTGCTGCCGCTGTTCCCACCGTTCCCTGCACAACCCTGTAGTTTTAGTTCCACGGCCAGCCCGGCTTTTTTCAGTTCAAGTTCAGATGTCTTTTCCTTTTTCTTCTGTAGCTGGGAAGTTGAAATCGACCCCACCCTTGTCTTTTTTGTTTGTCTCCTCTCCTTTGTGTTTCCCTTGGAGCTGTGTGCCTTATTTTCAACTCGTGTAAAAAAGCAAGCCTGTGTCATGATTGCTGGCTGACCATCTGGTTGACTGTGGCCCCTCAGAATTTTTGGCTGTTGTCAGAATGACATTTGAAACTTTTTAAACCTCATTTTCATTGTGTTTTACCAGCTCATAGTGCTTTTGATGACCTTGGATTTATATCACTGGGGCAGGAATAGTTCTGTTGGTAGAGCGACCCACTGAAAAGCCAGGTGCAGTACTAATGCAGGTTCAAGTCCCAGGTGCGGCAAGGAATTTGTCTCCCAGAGTCAACTTAAATGTGGACTCTCTTATGGTGTCCATACAGCCCCATTGGCTTTGTGCAGTCACATACATCAACATCTGTGCACATGTTAAAAATCCAAAACTTTAGCAGCCACACCATTGTTTGGACATGCAGAAATACTACACACACTGACAGGAATGGGTAGCGCTGCTCTTGCATCTGCTGTGCTTTACCCAGGTAAGGTGACCTGAAATTTTCCACAAGGTACAAAGAAGTACTAAAACAAAAAGTAAATGGATTTTTTTTTTAAATCAGGCAAGTGAGGTAGAACTGAAAGTTATATTTTTCAAAGTTCTGATCTGGTGGTTACATGCCTGGATGTGGCCTAGATTTGGCATGTACCTGTGAGAGATAACTGATATGTGTATTTTTTTGGTGCTGGTTTTCAACTAGCCATGACATGATCAGTAATGCTGGCCTTATAATACATCAGTTGAAGAAATCATTGGTAACCTCCGTTCTGTACTTTAATGCCAGCTTGAGTAATCTTGACTTGCTGTTAAGGTTGCAGTAAGTTAGAAAAGGTCTTGATCAAGGTTGTATTTTCTTGGTAAGCTGTGATCAGACTGAGTTCTGTACTTTAATGCCAGCTTGAGTAATCTCGACTTGCTGTTAAGGTTGCAGTAAGTTAGAAAAGGTCTTGATAAAGGTTGCATTTTCTTGGTAAGCTGTGATCAGATTGAGTTCAAACTGTGCCTAGTTTGTACGTAGCACGCAACTGTAAGTTTTGTAAGCTTGACCAAATGAAATGGTATTTTCCCCATTTTAATATCAGTTGACTGCATGAGTGTTCACCTTTCTTGTTGAGCTCGAAGTACTTTTCCTCCCTGAACACCAAAGGGACATCAGGCGAGACCTGCTTGATTTGAGAACATATTGTATGTTCTCACCTGTTTAAGCTGATTCCCGAAATGTGGCTTACCCTCTGACCTTGTAGTTGGTTTCGGTCTCAGATTATTGTGAGATAGATACAGAAATGACCAGGCGGGTTTCTGTTTTGTTACTGATGCTGGTAGCATGATTGTGAGTGATGGTACTGGTAGTGCTGTGTTTTTTTGTTTTTTGTTTTTAACTACTGTGGATATGGCTGGGTGATGTTTGAGCCAGGGGGTGAGATGGAGACCTTGTCCTGGTGAATGGGGGTTTCTGTTTTGTTACTGATGCTGGCAGCTTGATTGTGAGTTATTGCAGTGCTGTGTTTGTGTGTGTGTGTTTTTTGTTTTTTACTACTGTGGATATGGCTGGATGATGTTTGAGCCAGGGGGTGAGATGGAGACCTTGTCCTGGTGAATGGGGGTTTCTGTTTTGTTACTGATGCTGGCAGCAAGCACAGTTGTGAGTGATGGTAGTGCTGTGTTTTTTGTTTTGTTTTACTCCTGTGGATATGGCTTGTGATGTTTGAACCAGCGGGCGAGATCGGGACCTTGTCCTGATGAATAGGGGAGTGTGTAGGATGCAGTGTGTTGCCAAGTTCTGTCTTCATCCTTCAAGTTCAGCAGGCTGTGCTGGCATAGTGTGCTCTGTAGAAACCAGAAAACTGCCGCACAGCGTAGGCTTCTAGTTTAAAGCAAAATGTTTGGTGTATATTCTAGTTGTAGTGTGGGGTAGGTGTGCTGTGTTGCATTGTGGGGTGGGGGTGGAGGGTGTACTGTGTTGTGTTGTAGTGTGGGGTGGGTGTACTGTGTTGTAGTGTGGGGTGAGTGTACTGTGTTGTGTTGTAGTATGGGGTGGGTGTACTGTGTTGTGTTGTAGAGTGGGGTGGGTGTACTGTGTTGTACAGCTTGTGCTGTGGGGTGGGTGTACCGTGTTGTGTTGCACAACATACACTGTGGGGTGGGTGTACTGTGTTGTGTTGTACAACTTGTACTGTGTTGTGGTCCTGCTCCTAGGTGTTCTTCTCTGTGCTGATTGCTTCATGATTGCTGTGCATTGTTGTCAGTCTGAAGGTCGCCCAGTGTCCTCCAGTTTTGTCTGTATGTTTAGTGCATAGTTTGCTATGAATGTGTAAAGGTATTCTCAGTAGGTTTGTGTTTCTTTTCTTCAGTTTTATGGATACCCAGAATATGGTGTTTAATTATACAGTAAGCCGGGGGGGGGGGGGGGGGGGGGGGGGGGATAAAGACATTTTAATTGCAGCAGTCACAGTATTCATATTTAAATAGGTTGTCTTTCTTTTTAAGTCGGTGTTAAAAATGATGCTAAAATTTGATGAAGGACTATGAACTATGAACAGGGCAATATTCAGCCAGCTGCAATGTCTCGCTTTACTCCTGGCAGGACGCCGGGAGTAAAGCGAGACATTGCAGCTGGCTGAATATTGCCCTGTTTTTGGTCTGAATATTGCCTTGTTTTAGGTCTGAATATTACTGTTTTTGGTCTGAATATCACCCTGTTTTAGGTCTGAATATTGCCCTGTTTTAGGTCTGAATATTGCCCTGTTTTAGGTCTGAATATTGCCCTGTTTTAACTTTAAGCCTGAATATTGCCCTGTTTTGGGACTGAATACACCCTTTTTTGCGTACCCTGTTTTAGGTCTGAATATTGCCCTGTTTTAGGACTGAATATGGCCCTGTTTTCAGACTGAATATCACCCTGTTTTAGGTCTGAATATCACCCCCTTTTAGGACTGAATATCACCGTTTTAGGTCTGAATATCACCCTGTTTTATGACTGAGTGTCACTCTGTTTTTTGGTCTGAAAATTGCCCTTTTTAGGTCTGAATATTGCCCTGTTTTAGGTCTGAATATCACCCTGTTCTAGGATTGTTGTCTACCTTTCTTCTTGCTGAACTTTGGCTTACAAAATAGTGCTATTTTCTTTTGCCTCCCATCATATGCCATCCTTTGCACAGTTTTAAAAGTTCCTGCTCTCCTGTTTATACACAGAATAATTTCCCTGTACAATCTCAATGTTTAGAACAAGGTTTGGCTTGGTACTTGTGCACCTAGCAATACCAGTGAAAAAAGATAGTGTAGAAGATGCATTGTAACAGTGTGGTACATTCTGTGAAAGGACATTTGTATGGCTATATACGCTGGTTCTGGAGACTGTTTAAGAATGTTTGAATTAGTGCGACTTATTTAAACTTTAAAAAAAATAAAAAAAATAGGTAACCTCTGTTTCATAAAAAGTTAACAATTAACAGATGTTTTGGATTGTATGAACGGAATCTTTAAACTGTTCATTTAGTATTTGCATTCTTATTCTGCTGCTAATTCTGTTCTGTGAACGAATTAGGAGTTGGATTTTAACATCCTGGGTCCTTTCCGGTTTTATGGGAAAAGGCAGGTTGGGGTTGATGCTACGATTGGGAAAAGGCAAGTTGGGGTTGTGGCTGTGAGCAGAAGGGTTGAGCAAGCCAGAAGGTGTGTAAGATGGGGTTGTGGCTGTGAGCAGAAGGGTTGAGCAAGCCAGAAGGTGTGTAAGATGGGGTTGTGGCTGTGAGCAGAAGGGTTGAGCAAGCCAGAAGGTGTGTAAGATGGGGTTGTGGCTGTGAGCAGTAGGGTTGAGCAAGCCAGAAGGTGTGTAAGATGGGGTTGTGGCTGTGAGCAGAAGGGTTGAGCAAGCCAGAAGGTGTGTAAGATGGGGTTGTGGCTGTGAGCAGAAGGGTTGAGCAAGCCAGTGGGTGTGTAAGTTGGGGTTGTTGCTGTGAGCAGAAGGGTTGAGCAAGCCAGAACATGTGCATGTTGGGGTTGTTACTGTGAGCAGAAGGGTTGAGCAAGCCAGAAGGTGTGTAAGATGGGGTTGTGGCTGTGAGCAGAAGGGTTGAGCAAGCCAGAACGTGTGTAAGATGGGGTTGTGGCTGTGAGCAGAAGGGTTGAGCAAGCCAGAAGGTGTGTAAGTTGGGGTTGTTGCTGTGAGCAGAAGGGTTGAGCAAGCCAGAAGGTGTGTAAGATGGGGTTGTGGCTGTGAGCAGAAGGGTTGAGCAAGCCAGTGGGTGTGTAAGATGGGGTTGTTGCTGTGAGCAGAAGGGTTGAGCAAGCCAGAACATGTGCATGTTGGGGTTGTTACTGTGAGCAGAAGGGTTGAGCAAGCCAGAAGGTGTGTAAGATGGGGTTGTGGCTGTGAGCAGAAGGGTTGAGCAAGCCAGAACGTGTGTAAGATGGGGTTGTGGCTGTGAGCAGAAGGGTTGAGCAAGCCAGAAGGTGTGTAAGTTGGGGTTGTTGCTGTGAGCAGAAGGGTTGAGCAAGCCAGAAGGTGTGTAAGATGGGGTTGTGGCTGTGAGCAGAAGGGTTGAGCAAGCCAGTGGGTGTGTAAGTTGGGGTTGTTGCTGTGAGCAGAAGTGCTGGGTGAAGATGTGACGCCAAAGAAGAAACTGGAAGACATCATGCACCTGGCGGAGCTGTGCATCGAGGTCCTGCAGCAGAATGAGGAACACCATGCGGAGGTGAGCACCAGCATCCTGCCTGCCCCCCCTCACTACCTCACCCCCCCCATCCCCACCCACCCACTCTGTGTCGCTGTCGCCCTTCTCTCACATCTATCATTCCTCCAGAACGCCCCTCGCCCCTTCCCCTCTCCACCTCCTTGCTGCTGTCAGGTGTTGATATACGATCTGTGTAGTGAAGTGTTGTTCATAATCCAGTAGACCATGGATGGTAGTCATTGCAGTTTTGTTGTCTTGGAATGGAGAAGGTCGATTTTGTGGAATGGCAGTGTTGGCCACACGTGGAAATGACGTCCACTTGCCGGAAACAGCAAATTCTAGAAACCTGTATTTCTCTATTTTCAGCAGCGATACAAAGGTTTGAATACAGTTAAATTATATGAGGTATTGACTTCTGGGATGGAGAGAAGGAACTAGATCTTTCTTTGGTGAAATGGGAAACTGAATGTAGTTTGCCAGTTGTCTTTTTGTGTGATTTCACCATACAAAAACAAAAAAATAGATGGAACTAGATCTTTCTTTGATGGAATGTGAAATTGTAGTTAACCAGTTGTCTTTTTGTGTGATTTTACTGTACAATTTTTTTTTTTTTTTTAAATGGAGAGAAGGAACTAGACCTTTCTTTGGAATGGGAAATTGTAGTTCAGCAGTTGTCTTTTTGTGTGATTTCACCATACAAAAAATAAGATAAATATATATAAAGAGAGGGAGAGAGAGAGAGAGAACAGAACCAAAGAAAAAGGCAAAAAGAATAATGTGGCCTGTGTGGAGTTAAAATGGTGCCCACCATGTACATGTATATATATCTATATGTTTGTGATTCTATTGTCAAACTATGTTGTGCAGTATGTGTATAATCACTACCAGTGATGTGACATCAAAATGTGTACTCACAGTAAACCTGGTTGTTGGCCATCTATTGCAGCTGATCTGTTTTTCGTTGCAAGTTTTTGTCCATAATTATGATCCCCCATGATATGACAACGTTGGCTTATGCAACGCTTTTTTTTTTTTTTTTTTTTGATGGGGCGCTTCGTCTACACCAAAATATGCCCAGTTGTTCTCATTGTAAAGTGCAGTGTTCTACGTGTATGGGTTGTGTTTCTTCCTTTCTCTCTCTTATCTCTCAAGACTGTTCCTTTCCTTTTCTTGCATTTGACATTGACAAGATTCTCTAGAGCGCCCCCTTCCTTCCTTGCATCGTGTATGAGTGTGTGTTCGTGACTACGTCTTTGTGTGTTTGTGTGTGCGTGTCTTGGTGTGATGGGTTGTGTACTCGTGTCCTTTTTTTCCTTTGAACGGAAAAAGAGAATACCTTCTTGCATGATGTCTTGATTAATGGGCTGTTGTGCTTTTACACCCTTGCTAGGAGTTTCAATCGGTGAGTCCCCCCCCACCCTTCTCCTCCTGTCTTGCCTGTCTTCCTGAGTTCCTCTCTCCCGCTGCACAGAACGCCCCATCAGTGTTGTGCTGGTTGGAATAGCTCTTCACTCACCTCTTTTGTATCATTGACGGGAACTGCCACAAGTATCATTTTTGTTGTGACAAACATTTTGTTGCTACAAACACATCTTTTGTCGCAACAAAAGTATGCTTGACATGACAAAAGTTTTGTTGAGAAAAATGTCACGACAAAATATTTTTGTCGCAACAGAACTTTGATCACGACAAAAAAAATTGTGACAAGCATACTTTTGTCACAACAAACGTGAAACACATCTTTTGTCACAACAAAAGTATGCTTGTCTCGACAAGCATACTTTTGGTGTGACAAAAGATGTGTTTTGTCTTAACAAACACGTCACGTTTGTTGCGACATGTTTGTTTTGCCACGGCAAAAATTATACTTGTGGCAGCTTCCGCCAGTGACCTTTTGCCGCTTTGTTTTGCTAATTGTTGGATTCTGTTGGCATCTCCTGCTAGACTGTGTCACAAACGAACTTTTTTTTCTCATTTTTCTTTTCCAAACAGCCCTCTGAGCTTTGTTTCCCTTGACTTTAATGATCTCCATGCCACGATTTGTCAAACCGTAGTCTGAAATATTAACATATAGTAACCAAAGTAGTGTTTCGGGTATTTTCTTCCATTTTTTTCCTTGTCACCGGATGAGTGGTCAGGTTTGGCAATTGTTCTTGTAGTTTAAGAGATGGTTGCGAAAGTAACGCTTTGTTGGAGAACTCAAATGTAGAACGCTAACACAGTGGTGGAAGCTTGATGTTTGTGTTCATTTTTGATTCCATTCAAAGGGAGGAAAGGTGAGTGTGTGTAATGATCAGCAGTCATCTCACTGGGCATCTTACATAAGAACCTAAGTGCTTGAGGTTGTTTAGCCACTGTTGAGGGACTTCAGTTTTAAACTGTGCTTGGCGATAACCTTTACTGAGCCTTATCCCATCCATACCAAGGTCAGCGATGTTGGTCTGGTTTCAGGTCAGACTTCCTTATTCCATTCCAAGGAAAACATGGGTGCCAGACATGAATAGCAAACAAACCAAAAAAACAGAATCTACATTAATAAGAGATTCACGGTTTAAGAGTGTGCAGTAATGTACAGGCCGGTTTAAGATTGTACAGTATGTACAGGCCGGTTTAAGAGTGTGCAGTAATGTACAGGCCAGTTTAAGAGTGTGCAGTAATGTACAGGCCAGTTTAAGAGTGTGCAGTAATGTACAGGCCAGTTTAAGAGTGTGCAGTAATGTACGGGCAAGGTTAAAACCACAAGTATTATTTAAATAGAATATATATTATTTGATGCCAGAAAGGTCAGTGTGAAAGTTGTTTGTAAGTTTTTATCTAGCTGTGTTGAAGCTTTCACATTGCGTATGAAGAAAGGAGCATCCATGAAGATTTCTAATGACTGGATTGTGGCATTGGATTGTGGCATGCGTTCAGGGCTGCTGACTGACCTGTTCCTGAACTTTGCATAGAGCCACAGCATCACAGAGCCACAAAGATAATACTTTATTACACAGGAATAAAGATTTAAGCATGATTTGCAAATCTGTCCCTGATGACAAACACAGCAACACTCAGTACATCCAACAAGAATACAATTAATTATGCGGGGGAAAAATTACTTAAAAACAAAACGAAAACTAATTTCTGTCTAAAACTTCAGAACATATGAACAGAGCAATAAGAAAGCAAAGTAAGACAAATTCAAAAGAAATTTTCAGGAGGGAAAGAGAGAGAGAGAGAGAAGAGAAGAGAATACTTTATTACACAGGGATAAGGATTTAGGCACGAGTCAGCTTTTTTTACAAATCTGTCCCTGTTGACAAACACAGCAACATGTGGGTTTTCTCAGGCATCGTTACAGGGAGTTTTTTTTTCTCACAATTTGTAGGATGATTGCTTCTGTTGAGACTGACATTTTTGAGCCATTTGCGGCCATTGTCACATTGGTGGATGGGTCAGATTGAATTTTCTTCGCAGGGTAAGGTGGCATATCCCAGGGACTTCATAATTTGTGTGATTGTTAGGATGTTCTGTAGACAAAGTCACACACATTGCACCTTCACTTCTGGTCTCTTTGCCAAAAACCTAACACTTGCGTTTTGTTAGAACTCAGATTTTGTGCTACTACATTTGGCATCCTGATAAACTCTCAGGAGTTTGATTAGTTCAACCGCATGGTGATGACCTTGACCCATTTTGAAGGTCACAGGAGAGTCCAAAGGATAAACAGACAAGTATTTTGTACATCTCGCATGTGAGTCATCTGGGTATTTGTGCTTCCTGCTGTTTTATTATTAACTTTGCCACGATGTGGGAGGCCTGCATTAACCCTAGAGCTTGCTGACCCCGCATTACCAATCCATTCACAAGGGTCTTTGTAATGGTGAGTTTTCACTGGGCCACCCATGGCAAAAACTATAATGCAGGGACTATGAGGGTGAGATCTTTTGTTTGTACACTTCCATGCCTACGAATCTAGATTGTTATGGATAACAGGACATGGCTTGTGGAAGAGCATATTGTTGAGAAAGATGACAGGACTTTTGGTTTGTGTGTGTGGGGGTGGGTGGGGGGGGGGGGTAGATTGTTAAGAGGGGTGACAGGGGTTTGTGGAGGGGTATAATGTTAAGAAGGGTGACAGGACTTGTGGTTTGTGGAGGGGCTGATGGTTAAGAAGGGTGATGGGACTTGTGGTTTGTGGAGGGGGCAGTTGTTAGAAGGGTGACAGGACTTGTGGTTTGTGGAGGGGTAGATTGTTATGAAGGGTGACAGGACTTGTGGTTTGTGGAGGGGTAGATTGTTAAGAAGGGTGGCAGGACATGTGGTTTGTGGAGGGGTAGATTGTTAAGAAAGGTGATAGGACTTGTGGTTTGTGGAGATTGTCCACCAGGATGACAGCCGGGCATCAGGCGCCAGAGGGCTGAAACTATCACTTCGTTACACATCTCTTTTCATGTCCAGTCAACTTCATTTGGACTTTTCCAATATTATTACTGTTTCATTTTAAGCACTGTTTGCATTCATATTCTCTTATCTTTGTCTTCGCAATGCTCTGGCATCACAGTGCTCCGTTTAGTTCTACTGATCAGTGAAAACATTTTTGTCCTTTTTCTTTCTTTCTTTTTTTCTTTTCTTTCTTCCTATTAACCATCTTCGGAATAAGACATAAGTGCACTTTTCCATGTGTAGATATTGATTTGTATAGCTTTATTTACACAGCTAGGTTTCATTTTTGTGATTGAAAACGATGAGGAAAATCCCAACTGGCAAGCATGTTTAAAGGTGTTCAGGAGAGTAAGACTGTTGTTGTTATTGTGCCATTAAAGGAGAGTGTAGGTGTAGGTTTGCATGGCCAGGAGTAGGAGCTGATCACCTCCACACACACATACACACACACACACACATACACACACACACACACACACACACACACACACACACACACACACACACACTTGTCTTGCTGCTTCGCTCATTGTGTACTTTGTTTCACACTCACTAGGCTTTTTCTGTACTGCTTTGCTGCAGGGTTTGCCTGTGACACTTCATACGTATGTAAAGCATCGAGTGTTGATTTCAGTTTGAATTTTACCTAATGTAGTTTGACATAACTACTGTAAGGAAGTTAATCTGCTTTTTTTTCTCTTCTTCTTCTTCTTTACTCCCACCCCTTTTTCTTCTACTTCTTCCTTTAAAGTTTTTGATAGTCCTGTGACTAAAATATTTTTACATCAAGTGTGCGGTTTTCAGGTTGGTTTTGATTGTACGTTCATGTTTTTTTTACTTTTGGGAATTTTTTTACCCTTCTTCTGATAATTGTTTTATTTGTCAGTTTTAACTGTTGCAGTATTAAAATGCTTGAAACGCTGCAGACCCTTGTCTGACACTAGGCTCTTTTAAGAAAGTGTGAAAGATCGCAGAAACTTAAGTTTAATCATTATGGTGTCTTCAGGCTTTCTAGGATTTGCGACAGGGGCCATCACAGTCTGATTATCTGTTTAACTTTGCACTTAGAACTTGACCACTACCATAGACTGAAGCTTGACTAACAGTGGACTCACGTGAGCCATCTGCTGAAAATGTGTTAAATGAACTCGATAGGTGTTTATCGGTGCCTTGGTTGTGTGCTCATGAAACATGCCAGTTTCTGTGGTGTTAATGTTTTTTTTTGGTAAGGTACATGAATGTGTTTTTTTGGTAAGGTACATGCTCTTTGTCACTAGACGTCATTTCTCTCAGTTTTGCAGGCACAGTTGAGGTTTTGAATTTGTTACTGTGATGCTGAGGCTTGTGTTGTTGTTACATAAACTGCAGTTTGCTTGCCACATGTCTTCTTTGCTTTGGTGAAGAAAGTTAGAACCTTGAATAAACAGTAACGTGTAAGTGAGAGGTGTGGAATGCAGTCAGTCATAGTATTTGTATCATGTTGTTGCCAGATTCAAGCCTGCAGGCAGAATGGTAATATCGCTAAGAGCGACGCATAACAAGCCATATCGCTCACTACTGGTAGCTTAATGAAGGATATGAATGCAAACCTCCGGCCTGGCCGGGTAAAACAAATGGAGACTTAAATTCCTCCGATGTTGTTTTGAGCTGTGTTTTAGTTTTGAGTGGTATGGAGAGCTGGATGCATAACTTTCTCTTGGCGTGGCCTGCAGGCGTTTGCTTGGTTCAGCGACTTGCTGGTGGAGCACGCAGAGATCTTTTGGTCGCTCTTTGGCGTGGACATGAACGCCGTGCTGGACGCGCAGCCACCAGACACCTGGGACAGCTTCCCTCTGTTCCAGCTCCTCAACGACTACCTGCGTACCGATGGTGAGTCAGGGGTCAGTCAGTGATAGTTGGATGGTCTGCGGGTTACTGGTGGTGATACAGTGACTGCGTGATGGTGCGTCATTGGCTGATGATGTATGTGGCAGTGGTTTGTCATTTCAACAGCCAGGGACCGATGGGGAGTGATTCTGTTGCTGAGTCATGTTAAAACATTGCTGAAAATGTACAAACTCATACACTACATAGTTCTATGTCCTCGTGCAATCAGTGTATTGACACTTGGCGATAAAGTTATATTGTATTGTCCCTCTTTTATTAGACACACACACACACAGCTCTTTTTTTCCTCCCACTTTAACGTGTGCACACTCAAAATGTCTTTCTGCCCCCCCTCCACACACACACACTTCACTCTTTCTCGCCTTTAACATGTGCGCACACACACACACACACACACACACACACACACACACACACACACACACACACACACACACACTTCACTCTTTCTCTCCTTTAACATGTGCACACACACACACACACACACACACACACACACACACAGACACTTCACTCTTTCTCTCCTTTAACATGTGCACACACACACACACACACACACACACACTTCATTCTTTCTCTCCTTTAATATGTGCACACACACACACACACACACCACACACACCACACACACACACCCCCCCCACACACACACCACACACACCCACACACATACCACACCCCCCCCCCACACACACACCCATGCCCTTTACCTTCCTCCTCCCTCTACTACCACCATACCTCCCCCTTATTTTCTCTTTCTCGTGTTGAGCGGATTCCTGTATGCACTCTGACAGCATGGATGACGACTCCTTCTTCCAGCTTCTGTCTGATTCTAGACTGTCAGGCGTTGTCCGTTTGCAGAAAACCTGTGCAACGGCCGGTTCCACCAGCAGCTGCGCGATGTCTTCGCCCCGCAAGTGGTGCGCTACGTGGACCTGATGGAGTCCTCCATTGCCCAGTCCATCCACAAGGGCTTCGAGCGCGAAAAGTGGGACATGCAGGGGTGAGTGCTCACAGGGCTGCCCGCACCGCAGAGTGCTGGAGCTGGAAGTTCAGGGGTTATGGACATTGAAGTGGGACCTGCAGGGGTGAGTGCTCCCGGGGCTGCCCGCACCGCAGAGTGCTGGGGCCGGAAGTTAAGGGGTTATGGACATTGAAGTGGGACGTGCAGGGACTCCATGTGTTGGTGGGGGTGGAAGTTAAGGGGTTATTGACATTGAAGTGGGACGTGCAGGGACTCCATGTGTTGGTGGGGCTGGAAGTTAAGGGGTTATTGACATTGAAGTGGGACGTGCAGGGACTCCATGTGTTGGTGGGGGTGGAAGTTAAGGGGTTATTGACATTGAAGTGGGACGTGCAGGGACTCCATGTGTTGGTGGGGGTGGAAGTTAAGGGGTTATTGACATTGAAGTGGGACGTGCAGGGACTCCATGTGTTGGTGGGGCTGGAAGTTAAGGGGTTATTGACATTGAAGTGGGACGTGCAGGGACTCCATGTGTTGGTGGGGGTGGAAGTTAAGGGGTTATTGACATTGAAGTGGGACGTGCAGGGACTCCATGTGTTGGTGGGGCTGGAAGTTAAGGGGTTATTGACATTGAAGTGGGACGTGCAGGGACTCCATGTGTTGGTGGGGGTGGAAGTTAAGGGGTTATTGACATTGAAGTGGGACGTGCAGGGACTCCATGTGTTGGTGGGGCTGGAAGTTAAGGGGTTATTGACATTGAAGTGGGACGTGCAGGGACTCCATGTGTTGGTGGGGGTGGAAGTTAAGGGGTTATTGACATTGAAGTGGGACGTGCAGGGACTCCATGTGTTGGTGGGGGTTGGAAGTTAAGGGGTTATTGACATTGAAGTGGGACGTGCAGGGACTCCATGTATTGGTGGGGCTGGAAGTTAACGAGTTACTTGCATTCAGGTTTGTCCCATGTTTTGTTGGGGATGGAAATCATCAAATTATTTACATTCAAATTTGTCCCGTGTATTGTTGGGGGTGGAAGTTAACGAGTTATTTACATGTATTCAAGTGGGACATGAAGTGTTGGGGATGAAAGTTAACGATTTTACATTCAAGTGGGACATGAAGTGTTGGGGATGAAAGTTAACGATTTTACATTCAAGTGGGACATGAAGTGTTGGGGATGAAAGTTAACGATTTTACATTCAAGTGGGACATGAAGTGTTGGGGATGAAAGTTAACGATTTTACATTCAAGTGGGACATGAAGTGTTGGGGTGTTCAGATCACTTCAGGTTCATCATTGATGCCGGTGGTTTGCATTGAGTAAAACTTCAGTCAGTCAGTGTTTATTTTATGTCTGTTTACGGCAAGATGATATTCGACATTATTCAAACTCTGCTGCAAGGTAAACTCATCGCTGGGCTGAAGAGCTTTTTTCTTCTTTTTTTCTCTTCCTTTGTGTGTGTTGAACAAAACTGCACTGTGGTGGAGAATTCTGACCTTTGCCCTTCACGTTGATGAATACATTTAAAAAGAGCTAGCAGAACCGGGGATTTCATGACATTCACTGACCAATGGTACTGTCCAGCAACGGGTGCGCAACGTCGGAAGACATGCTGTGGAAGCTTGATGCACTGCAGTCATTCATCCGGGAGCTGCACTGGCCGGAGGAGGTCTTCGCTGACCACCTGGACCACCGCCTCAAGCTCATGGCCGCCGACATGATTGAAGCTGCCGCCAAGCGGTAGGACAGCTCGTGACGATGATGACAATAATGACGATAATTCTGTCCACTGCCTTAGTACAGTTAATTACAAAGTCCAAGCAAGCTTAGAACAGCTCTAGAGAAATGTGCTCACCTTTACGATGACACACAAGGAATGATTAAAAACACGAGCGCAGAAGAAGAAAAAATTTAAATAAGGAAGTAAAGAGGATAGACAAGGAGTTGAAGTAAAACAAGACAAGGAGTTGATTGTTTTACATCAGCTCCTTGTCTTTTTTGTTTCCTTCCTTCTTCTTTTATTATTTTCCATCCCTCTTCTTACACCAGACAAAGACTCTGTGTTGAAAGCGCTTGTGTTTTCAATTGTTCCTTGTGTGTTGTCGTATAGGTGAGTACATTTCTCTAGAGCTGTTCCATTTTGTCAGCCTCACCAGCAACTGTTCACTCTTTCCTTTAAAGCAAGCTTACTTTGTGCAAATAAAGGCCATACTAAGTAACTTTGCGTGTTGCACGGCCCAGCTGTTCTGTGGTTATATGTGTTGTTACATATGAAATCAGTTTTGTTTAACTTTAACCCTGAAAATCTTCCTCTTCTCACAGTGTTTCCATCCTAACTAATATCAGTACCCAGTTTCTGCTACAGTGAGTGTGTGTGTGTGTGTGTGTGTGTGTGTGTGTGTGTGTGTGTGTGTGTGTGTGTGTGTGTGTTTGTAGTGTGTGTTTGTAGTGTGTATTTTTGTTTTATAATACTTGATGTAAATTGTTTTGGTAGGACTATGCTCTACATGTGTATAGAATATCATATTTAGGTTAATATGTATCATGTGAGCGCTCAGGGTGTTGATGAGCGCATGATGAATGTATATTATTATTGTTTAAACCAAATGAAGGTTGACAATCATTTCCAGCGTATACAGGTTGTTAGGCCAGAATTTTAGGACAAGAGAGCTTCCTGTTTTTAAAACCAGCAAAGGAGTTAATTAGTGCTCGAAAAATGTAACACACAATGACAGAGACCTGAGTCACCTGTGGTAACTCTCACCTGGCACGCAAGGTAATACAACGCGTTGAATACCCTGCCCCACAAATACAAACTCCACCAGAGGTACGTCTGCGTACATTGCTGTTTTCTGTGTATACAGGATGTTAGGCCAACGTGGCGCCATTTCAGGATTAGCAGGAGCACATACCCCAGGCTCCATTCTCATTTGGATTGCAACAGTTCACTCAGACAGTCAGAGGCTGATACATAAATGTGTTGAAATGTTGAGCCAGTTTTTAGATCAAAAGACTGCATCCAGTCTGGAGTAAGAATTGGATTGCAGCTTGTGCTTATACACCTGTATTGCCCAATTTGTCGGAAATGGAAAGTGTGTTGTTATTATTATTATTATGCCGCTGGAGTTCACGCACCTTGTAAAATTGACCGGTGTACTTTCAATGCGTTCTGTGTGTGTTGTGGTAATTCAGGTCTCTGTTGCTGCGTCATTTGTTAGATGTGCAACGTCTGTGGAGTGTGTTAAGTCCCAGTGTTTGTGTCAAAGCAACCAGTGAAACACACACAGGGGACCTGTCAGCTCTAGGTGGCACTGGCTGTGGAAACTGACCTACTCTTAATGCACTCTTTCTCAGAGCCCTGATGGAAACTGACCTACTCTTAATGCACTCTTTCTCAGAGCCCTGATGGAAACTGACCTACTCTTAATGCACTCTTTCTCTGAGCCCTGATGGAAACTGACCTACTCTTAATGCACTCTTTCTCAGAGCCCTGATGGAAACTGACCTACTCTTAATGCACTCTTTCTCAGAGCCCTGATGGAAACTGACCTACTCTTAATGCACTCTTTCTCAGAGCCCTGATGGAAACTGACCTACTCTTAATGCACTCTTTCTCTGAGCCCTGATGGAAACTGACCTACTCTTAATGCACTCTTTCTCAGAGCCCTGATGGAAACTGACCTACTCTTAATGCACTCTTTCTCAGAGCCCTGATGGAAACTGACCTACTCTTAATGCACTCTTTCTCAGAGCCCTGATGGAAACTGACCTACTCTTAATGCACTCTTTCTCAGGGCCCTGATGGAAATTGACCTACTCTTAATGCACTCTTTCTCAGAGCCCTGATGGAAATTGACCTACTCTTAATGCACTCTTTCTCAGAGCCCTGATGGAAACTGACCTACTCTTAATGCACTCTTTCTCAGAGCCCTGATGGAAACTGACCTACTCTTAATGCACTCTTTCTCAGAGCCCTGATGGAAACTGACCTACTCTTAATGCACTCTTTCTCAGAGCCCTGATGGAAATTGACCTACTCTTAATGCACTCTTTCTCAGAGCCCTGATGGAAACTGACCTACTCTTAATGCACTCTTTCTCAGAGCCCTGATGGAAACTGACCTACTCTTAATGCACTCTTTCTCAGAGCCCTGATGGAAACTGACCTACTCTTAATGCACTCTTTCTCAGAGCCCTGATGGAAACTGACCTACTCTTAATGCACTCTTTCTCAGAGCCCTGATGGAAATTGACCTACTCTTAATGCACTCGCTGTGTGTCTCTAAGCCCTGATGGAAACTGACCTACTCTGAGTGCAGTCTCTCTGTCAGAGCCCTGGTGGAAACTGACCTACTCTTAATGCACTGTCTCCCAGCACATGATGGAAACAGACCTATTCTTAATGCTCTATCCGGCCCAGCACATGATGGAAACTGACCTACTCTTAATGCACTGTCTCCCAGCACATGATAGAAA
Organism: Alviniconcha strummeri; assembly: GCA_963584105.1. NCBI lineage: Eukaryota > Metazoa > Mollusca > Gastropoda > Provannidae > Alviniconcha > Alviniconcha strummeri. The sequence continues at coordinate 23,732,345 of OY757547.1, forward strand.
CTGACCTACTCTTAATGCACTGTCTCCCAGCACATGATGGAAACTGACCTACTCTTAATGCACTCTCTCCCAGGGCATGATGGAAACTGACCTACTCTTAATGCACTCTCTCCCAGGGCATGATGGAAACTGACCTACTCTTAATGCACTCTCTCCCAGCACATGATGGAAACTGACCTGCTCTTAATGCTCTCTCCCAGAACGCTGAAGAGCTTTGAGGCCTGGCTGCGTAAAGGTGGCAAGAGCACCGACTACATCGTCTACATGGAGATCTGCACCATGATGAACGTCATCATCGACTGCAAGAACAAGGCTCTCCATCTCTGTGCTCTCGACCACGGACAAAACATGGTAGGATGAGTTTTGTTGTTGTTGTTTGTGTGTGTTTGTTTGTAATGCCTCCTAAGTACTGCAAGTGTGCTCTACAAAGGATGTTAATTATTAACATTAACAATATACTTTATTCATCCCAGCAGGAAATTAAAGCTGTCGTTCAATCTTAATTTACATTAACACACTTCTAAGAACTGAATTTCATGTATCTCAGTAATTCAGAGTCATGAAACACACACACACACACACACACACACACACACACACACACACACACACACACACACACACACACTCTTAGAAATACACCTCCTTTCTCTCAATATGCAGATACTAAAGGAATGATCTAATACTAATACCCAGTAAACCCCAAATTACCTGGAATAATGCATTCTCTGACAAACCAGAACATAAAAACTCTCACATTAAATAATCATTAGGTACACATCCCTCACCCTCTCTTGGAAAGTTATCATCCTCGGCAGACATCCTGATGCATGCGCACACAGAGTTAATGACTGGTATAATTGTCATTAAAAACTGACAGAGCTGAGGGTAAAAATGAGGCTTTATAAATGGTTTGTATGTTCTCGCGAGTACAAATCTTCCACTCTTGTTGCTGCGTCTGCTATCAGAGTAGTGTCTCATTGGATGTGTAGGATCATTTAATATTTGCATTAGTTTTCCGTACAGTCTCTTTTCATATAGAGTCTTAAAACTGTCCAGTGGCTTTCCCACAACATGACCAGCTTTTTTTTATTTTTTACACAATCTTTTCCAGCCTCCCTCTATTCAATTATTATTCTCTGTCTTAAGCACCAGTACCACACGAAGATTGATGAGTCATTGGAGAGGGCCCAGATGGAGATGATCCGCTGCTTGGTAGAAAAGGTGAGTCTGGCCTACATGCTGTGTGTGTTTATGAGGGTGTGTGCACACAAGTGTTCCAACCTGTATGCTTTTATGTGTGTTTTCATTTGTGGATCTGTTTGAGAATTATGAGTGTGTGCTTTGAAACCAAGTGTACATACCTGTATGCTTTTATGCAGGCATTCATGTGTGGATCTGTTTGAGAATTATGAGTGTACACACCCGTATGCTCATGTGTGTGTATGTGCATGTGTGTGTGTTTAGGAATTATGAGTGTACACACCCGTATGCTTGTGTGTGTGTATGTGCATGTGTGTGTGTTTAGGAATACTGATTGTGTGTCTTCTGCTCTTCCAGTTCCAGTCTGTTCTGGAGTCGGTGTTGAGCAAGCTGGCACGCTATGATGAGGGCACATTCTTCGCTTCCATTCTGTCGCTGACGGTATGTGCTGCCAACAAACAGCATCTGCACAGGTGAACAAAACGCAGGAACCATGCTGTCTTGATGGGTTAACAGAGCTTCCCGTTTTTCTTTGTTCTCATTTGATCCATCTTGGCCGATGACAAAAATGGGCCTTTCACAACTCTTTTCAGGCAACAAACACACCCCATCCACTGTGATTCTCATTTCTACTCTGAGCAGTATGGATGATACTCTAAACTGCATTTGGAGAAGGCAAAAAAACAAAAAACAAAAACAAAAAATCTCAATTTTGTTGTCTGTTTTTTTTGTTTTGTTTTTGCCTTCTCCAAATGCAGTTTAGAGTATCCTCCATACTGCTCAGAGTAGAAATGAGAATCACAGTGGATGGGGTGTGTTTGTTGCCTGAAAAGAGTTGTGAAAGGCCCATTTTTGTCATCGGGCAAGATGGATCAAATGAGAACAAAGAAAAATGGGAAGCTCTGTTAACCCATCAAGATAGCATGGTTCCTGTGTTTTGTTCATCTGAGCAGTGGTCTGGTGCAGGGGATTTTGAAAATATCAAAATGCTACATGAAAAGAAAGCCAAAAAAAAAAATTAAAAAAAATGGTTAGCAAATGGGACCAGTGGGACATTAGTGCTTTCTGTTTCAGAATTAAAATGGGTACGGTGTCATTACGGAGCATGTTTGTGTGTGTGTGCATGTGGGTGGGTGCATGTGCATGCGTGTGTGTGTGTGCATGCACGCATCCTATTGTCTTCCTGTGTGTGGGTGCGTGCGTGTGTGTGCAGAAACCTGTGAATGAGCTGGGGAAGTCTTACGTAAACATCATGACTCATCATGGAGCGTGTGCGTGTGTACACAGAAACCTGTGAATGAACTGGAGAAGTCTTATGTAGACTTTGTGACATTAGCGCTTTCTGTTTAAAACTGAAAATGGGCAAGGTGTCATCACGGAGCGTGTTTGCATGTGCAGAAACCTGTGAATGAGCTGGGGAAGTTTTACGTAAACATCATGACTCACCATGGAGCGTGTGTGTGTGTGTGCGTGTGTGTGTGTGTGTGTGTGTGTACACAGAAACCTGTGAATGAACTGGAGAAGTCTTATGTCGACTTTATGACATTAGCGCTTTCTGTTTAAAACTGAAAATGGGCAAGGTGTCATCACAGAGCATGTTTGCATGTGCAGAAACCAGTGAATGAGCTGGGGAAATCCTATGTCGACTTCATGAGATGCAACGTGGACCAGCTGCGACAGAAAATCACTGACGAACTCTACACTCTGGCTGCCTTTGAGGTAAGCGGCTGGCTGGGGCTATGCCTGGATTCACAGTATCTGCACACAGTGCACGCTTATGGCAAAAGGTTCCCAGGGTCCTTACAAGTGCTTACAAGTACTTACAAACTGAATTTGCCAAGTAAGGCCTTACAATTCCTTATATTTGCGTCGTGGTCCTTACAAGTTTAGCTAATACTAAAAATGCACGTGGGCAGTTGTGAAAGCCTCTCAATTTCCAAGTCAGCGATGCTGGATGGTTCCACACATTTACTGAATTTTGAAGTTGTTCAGACATAGTTTGAGATGAAGCAGACGATGCTTTCCTCCATGTTTATTTAGAACACATGCAGCCAAAATCACAGTTGCAAGATTACACCATAACGTCTGGGTCAGCCATTTGGTTGCAAAATTCGAACTGTGCAAGAACCTGAACTAACATCAAAGATGCCAAGAAAATGTTTGTTCCGAGACCACTGGCTAAAGGACATTGCATACCAGGAGTGGGTTCTAAAAGATAAGCTGGACATGCGTGGCATGTGAAATTAGCTCATTTTTGTGTGTGTTCCTTACTGTTGTGATGGTCCTTACAAAATCTAATATTGGTCCTTACAAGTCCTTACAAGGTCCTTATTTGGCTCTGGTCCAAGTCCCTGGGAACTATGAATAATGGGTATGCATACAGGCAGCACATACAAATACTTGCATGCATGTAGATTCACATGCATGCATAAATGAACACACAATACAAACACTTGCATACATGCACAAACACTGATAACACTTGCATATACACCCAAACACTGATACAAACACTTGCATGCACACCCAAACACTGATACAAACACTTGCATGCACACCCAAACACTGATACAAACACTTGCATGCACACCCAAACACTGATACAAACACTTGCATGCACACCCAAACACTGATACAAACACTTGCATGCACACACAGACACTGATACAAACACTTGCATGCACACCCAGACACTGATACGAACACTTGCATGCACACCCAGACACTGATACGAACACTTGCATGCACACACAGATACTGATACAAACACTTGCATGCACACCCAAACACTGATACAAACACTTGCATGCACACCCAAACACTGATACAAACACTTGCATGCACACCCAGACACTGATACAAACACTTGCATGCACACACAGACACTGATACAAATGCTGGCACACCCAAACACTGATACAAACACTTGCAGATACAAACAAGCACTGATACAAACACTTGCATGCACACACAGACACTGATACAAATGCTTGCATGCACACCCAAACACTGATACAAACACTTGCATGCACCCCCAAACACCGATACAAATGCTTGCATATACATACAAACACTGATACAACCACTTGCACGCTCACACAAACACAGATATAAGCAGGTCATGCACATACTGGTGACGCTATTTGCATGCATGGACATACAGATGCTTGCATGGACACAGCAATACAGTCACTTGTGTGCACACACTGATACAAACACATGCACGCACACATGCAGGTGTGCATGGACCTGCACATGTAGAAGCCATGCACGGGAATGGTATGGCACCCGTCTATGGGAGACCTATAAAAAAAATATTAAAAAATGTGGAAGCAAAAGAGAAAGTCAAAACATGTTGTTAACAAAACATGAAGTGTGAAAACACATACACACAAAAACAGCACTGAGCTGAAAACATCTCATCATCATGTGCCTGTGGTCACTGATGTGTGATGAGCTGCTTGGGTTGTGACACCTCCCATTGGCATATTTTTTTAGTCTGGTTTTCACAAAAAATTCAGGGAGCATGTCTCCCGACCCTGCACCCCCCCCCCCCCGAATTTTAGAGTGTTTTTTTTGTTTTTTGTTTTTTACTGTGGGCAGTTCCTATGCCTGAAAAGAACAAATACAGACTTGCACATAGAGGCATGCAATGTATGGACACAGATGCAAACACATTCATTGACAGAGACGTGCAGCCATGTGCATACACACGCAGTGGTGTGGATTTGTAAGTGAGGGGGCTGTGGACCGTTTTCCAGAGGAAATGAACTGTTTTGTTTCTTTGATGCTGTCCCCCAGCAATGGTACACGGGCCAGATGAAGATGATCTGCGACTGGCTGACGGACCGACTGGACCTGTCTCTGCATCCATACCAGTTGACCTGCCTCATGACCATCACCAGGGTAAGTCATTTTACTGCATCCCTACCATGACCATCACCAGGGTAAGTCATTTTACTGCATCCCTACCTGCTTCATGATCATCACTAGGGTAAGTCATCTTACTGCATCCCTACCATGACCATCACTAGGGTAAGTCATCTTACTGCATCCCTACCATGATCATCACTAGGGTAAGTCATCTTACTGCATCCCTACCATGACCATCACTAGGGTAAGTCATCTTACTGCATCCCTACCATGACCATCACTAGGGTAAGTCATCTTACTGCATCCCTACCATGACCATCACTAGGGTAAGTCATCTTACTGCATCCCTACCATGACCATCACTAAGGTAAGTTTTTACTGCATCCCTCCCTGCCTCATGACCGTCACCAGGGTAAGTCTTTTTACTGCATCCCTACCATGACCATCACCAAGGTAAGTCAGTCTTGCTGCCAAATACCCCCCCCCCCCCCCCCCCCCAACACACACACTACCCTGGTCCTTAAAAAAAAAAAATAATCTTTTTGTTACTGTATCTGTACCAGTTGACTTGCCTTGTTGCCATTGCTAGGGTAGGTCTGGTCTTGCTGTCACCCTCATCTCTTCTTTCCAACCCCATCCCCAAAGGGCAAGGGTTTCTCGGTCTGTTAACTGGTTTGAACTGATGTGATCTCTGGTTTTTGTTGTTTTCAGAAAGTGTAAGGTGATCACCAGGGTCTTGTTGCTTTTGGAAAGTGTACTTTGCGCTGTAAGGTGACCACTATGGTCTTGTTGCTTTCAGAAAGTGTACTCTGACTTTGAGCTGCAAGGAGTGCCAGAGAACACGCTGAACAGCAAGACGTACCAGACCATCTGCAGCCGCCTGCAGGTCAGTGTGCTGCGGGCTCTCGGGCATTCTCTGCCTCTGGTGCCAGTCAGTGATGATGATGATGATGATTGCTTTTATATAGCGCTATTCTCCGCTCTCAAGCAGACTTACTGTGCTTGCATGTGATTCTATGAGTGACTAGCTTTTCATAGTGTGTTTCTGAACATCCACCAAAGTGGTGTACTTACAGCGCTGGCATGGCTGGTGCCACATGAAACTGCTGCCATCTTGGTGCAGGTTCTGTGCACACCATACAACCATGCATCATGTCACTTCATGCAAAGCCACATACGTAAGGTGTATGCGTGTTTAGCTGTAACCTGCCACCTGCACTTTTGGCAGAATGACTGGGATCTTTTACATGCTACTGTGGTAACATATAACTCGGTGGATGGAATCAGAAACAGTTCCACAAACATCTTTGAAGGCAGCACAGAAGAGATGCATGTTAAGGGTAGATTTGAACTGAACAGCAGAAAATAGAAGGTATTCAGACGTCAGCATGCCTTATATATAGGTGGAGGAGGAGGTGGCTGGATCACATGACTGTTACCAGCACACACACACATGCTTCTCCAGATGGAGAGTTTGATTCCTCATCTTCTTTCATAGTCGTACAATTATATGTGTGCATATTTACGTTGCACATTAAATATCCTGTTATATCATTGGCTGGAGTAGCCACAAGTATCATTTTTGTCATGACAAAAGTTTCGTCGCTACAAACATGTGGTTGTCATGACAAACGTGTTTGTCATGACAAAACACATCTTTTGTCCCAACAAAAGTCTGCTTGTCATGACAAACGTGTGATACTGTTGTTGTGAGAAAAGACACGTTTTGTCGTGACACGTGTTTGTCACAACAAGAACGATGCCTGTGGCAGCTTCCACCAATGATACTGTTAAAGCCTGCGACTTGAACCTATAAGTACTGGTCAGATGTTTACTGGGGAACTTGCTGGATTTTATAAACTTACCTTTTTAATCAGGTACAAGCCACACACCTTCTGAAATGTTCAGTTGTGCACCCAAAAGAGACACACATGTATATATATTGTTAAAAAAAAAAAAGGGTTGGGGGTGGGGGGGGGTTGGGGGGGAAGCAAGTTCATACACACACTTATATGCTCCCTCTCTCTTAAAATGTAGGATGCACTTTTGAATTTTTTGTTTGAATTCTGGGTGCGTATTTGCAAAGTTTTAAAAGCGCACTTACGACGTGCTCCGATTGTAGTTGGGGTATGCAGGTGAAACACTCCCCTCTCGCAGGCTGTTGAAGACTCCATGTACAAGAGTGTTGAAGACTCCATGTACAGGAGTGTTGAAGACTCCATGTACAAGAGTGTTGAAGACTCCATGTACAAGAGCGTTGTCTTGTTGCGCAGGTGGAGGAGGCCACGCAGTCGGTGACGCAGTTTGAGACCAGCAGTCGCAGCACCACCTTCCTGAAGCCGGCCATCAGCGGCAGCGGAGAGGACTCAGACTAATCCTCCTCCCCCCACCATCCCCTCCCCCACACCTCCTCCCCCTCCTTCACTGTCTGCATCTGCCCCCTTTCTAGTCATGGATGAATGAGTGGGGTGGATGCAAGCAGCCCCCCCCCCTCCACCCCCAATCCCCCATCGCTGGATGTGTCTAACCCCTTTCTAGTCATGGGTTGAATGAGCGAGGGTGATGCAGCAAGACAGGACATTACCGCCCCTGCTGGGGCACCCGTTGGCCAGGGACGGAATCGAGCGAACGCATTTTGTGGCTCACCACAGTGGTGGCGGGGGTTGGTGTGGGTGGCAAGGTAAGAGCAGCTTACAATCCAGACCCCCTCCTCCCTCCACCACTACCCCCCTCCCACCCCCACAAAACTTCCCAGAGGTGGAAAAAAGCAGAATATCATTTTGAGAAGTTTGGTAGTGCACACAAAGTCTGCTTCTAGCAAGGTTTTTCCTGTCCTGTGATGTCCTGTGAATAAGCGTGTGAAGCACTTGGCTGATAACATTGTAGCATGGCCCACAGTGTCCTGTGGTGTGCTGTGAAGAAGTGTGAAGCACTTGGCTGATAACATCATAGCATGTCCCACAGTGTCCTGTGGTGTACTGTGAACAAGGGTGAAGCACTTGGCTGAAAACAGCACAGGATGTCCCCCAGTTTCCTGTGGTGTGCTGTGAACAAGTGTGAAGCACTTGGCTGAAAACAGCACAGGATGTCCCCCAGTTTCCTGTGGTGTACTGTGAACAAGTGTGAAGCACTTGGCTGAGCACATGACAGGACATCTTCAGTGTTCTATGATGTCCCATGGACAGGTGGGAAGCACTTCACTGAGAACGTCAGCTTATTTTAGAAGGGAGGGCAGGGCCTGGGTTGAAACATCGTGGGCCAGTGCCTGGGGTGGTGGCTGCGTTTGATTATAATCATTACAATGCCAGAACTGGCAAGACCTGTGTGTGATTTCTCACATCAGCTGCTGACATCAGTCTGCTTCTGGCAGCCTGTTTGGTCCTGTGGCCTGGTGCCCTTGCCAGAGAGCAGGCAGAGGTTCGAGACCACAGAAGGCCATCTCTGCGTCAAAACTGTCTGCTTTAGGATACTGTCTCGTCTGCTATCCCCTCCACACGAGATGAAACAGCAGAAAGGCTCACATTGCTGCTCACTGTACTGCAGAGATCGTTCCAGTGGTGAACGTCAGTGTTGGGTTGCTACCGGCTTCCGGCCAGGTTCAGTGGCCCACGATGTTCCACTGGCGATGACCGTTGATATTGTTAGTAGGAGTAGATCTCGTAGCCACCCTCTTGATCCTTTTCCGTGTTGTTAGTACCTTTGTTATGTACATACGAAAGAACTCCTGGCCTGGTTCACTGCAGCTGCCAGCCCAGTTCCCCGTGGCTGCCAGCCCGGTTCCCCGTGGCTGCCACTCCGTACCGGTCTACACCGTCTGGTGCAACTTGTTGATTTGTGATACTACTGTAGCATCACGGACTGGTTGTGAACAGATTTGTTGGCCTGCTGCACAGTAATCTCGGACGGTCACTCACTGTTGTTACAGTAATCTCGGACGGTCACTCAATGTTGTTGAGAGACTGGGTGCTTGACGGGGTGAGGATGCATGCTTGTCTGGCACTGGCAGCAGCTGCTTGGCGCGAGGCAGAGGCGGAGTTCACCAAAGCAGCTGGAATGGCAAGGGTGCATGTGTCCATGGTGCAGATGGAAACAGCTGCACAGGTGAACATCTCCTCCTGCTGTGAAACCGAAATGTCAATGAATTTGTGGCTGTTCTGAGCAGAAGAGAGAAAATTGAGTAAATGTGTTGTTTTTTTGTTGTTGTTTTTAAAGACTTTATTATTGATGTGTGAAAGCTGCTTTATCATACAACTTATAATTATGTATATATAGATATACATATGGCCCACTCTGACACAAGGGTTCCAAATGTGCTGGAAAAGTTGAGGCGACTCATAGTGGTGAACACATCACGTGGGGGTCATTTTATTAGTTGAACATTTTTGACGTTTTCATTTTTAGAATCTGTCTTTATTGTTCCTGTCATCAGCTCACTTTGACCCGTGTATGACTATAGTTGAATTTACCACATGCTAGTTTGACTGAACCATTGTCCAGCAAACCCTCTGAGCTGTGTCTGCATCTTTGTATATTTTTTTTTTGTTTTTTTTGGGGGGGGGTGGGTGGGTGGGGGGGGTGAAATTAGTGCTCTCATACCACCTTAGTTTTTAGGAGGGCATAGGTTACACTGTGTTGGCTGAATGTCAGGTCTGATGCACTGCTGACACAGGTCAACTGGCATAGGTTACACTGTGTTGGCTGAGTTTCTGGTCTGTTGCACTGCTGACACAGGTTATGCTCTGTTGGCCCAGTGTCTGGTCTGCTGATACAGGTCAACTGGCATGGGTTATACGCTCCGTCAGCTGAGTGTCAGGGTCCACTGGCATAGGTTACGCTCTGTTGGCCGAGTGTCTGGTCTGCTGATACAGGTCAACTGGCATGGGTTATACGCTCCGTCAGCTGAGTGTCAGGGTCCACTGGCATAGGTTATGCCCTGTTGGCCGAGTGTCTGGTCTGGCGCAGCTGGCGTGGGCTACGCTCTGTTGGCCGAGCGTCAGGGTCCACGCCCCAGTGCTGCAAGGGATTCTGATCCCGCAGTCAGCTTGCAGCGCAGACCCTGTTCATGCAGCCCCACGTGCATTAACGTCTGTGCACACATCCCAGGCGCTGGCCATTGGGTGAACAAAGGAAAATACAGCACACACTAAGCCAACTCTCAAGGACAGAATGTGGCTGCTGCAATAGCATGGGAATTGAAAACGGTCCTGTAATTATGCAGAGTGTCTCCTGAAAAACAGATGTACTACCTACCGTAAAGCAGACGTACTAGTTCCAGAAAAGAGAGAAGCAGGAGAAGAGGTAGAGGTTGTAACTTTATTTTGGTGCTAGGGTTGCTGTACATAAGACATAAAAGCCCAAAGTCGGATTTTTCTTTGGCATTTTCAGCTGATAAATATCAAACAATTTGACTATGATTACTTCAGTTTACACAAGATTTGTTATTTGTGTGTGTGCTGTTTTTAGCACTTTCCACAGCTGCTTACAGAAGCAGCCATACCATGAAAAGATAACCCCTCATAATTGTTGCAGCTCTAGCCATTAGTATCAGTAGTTACGACCGTCTGCACAAGTGCTTTGTCCCCCTGTTGTCAGAGCGAGTCATATTTATACATTAGTTTTATCACCACAGACCAAACCCCATAAGGCATATAAAGCATTTCATAGTTGCATTTCATTTCCGTTTAGACCAGTTTTGTGCATTGACATAATGTACAGTCATTGAATATTTGCTGCGTGTACAACACCTAGACCTGCTGCTGGGTACGTTGACCTCTGTCAAGAGTGGTGATACCGCTCGCGTCAACGGTTTTGCGTTGTCAAAGCCAAAGACGGCTATGAAAATCAAGTCCAGAGCTGATGGTCCAAGGTGTGTTGGGAGTTGTGGGTGCTATGCTACCCAGAGAAGTTTGTTAGGATGCGGTGCAACCTGATGAGATTAGGGTATCGGCAATGAAACGTCTTCAGACTTGCAATTTTCAGTGTAAGTGTTTTTTATAATGATCTGTGGGAGTACGGAGCATAGGACTGCTGCAGCTGCTCCTGTCTACGCGCGTAGTATGATGAGCTTGTGTACCTGCAGTACTGGTTGCTATAGTAACTGTGCTACCCTTCCCTGGATCAGATACCGCAACCAGCATGCTTCCGAAGTCTGGTTCAGATGTCGAGCATGTGGGTGAATGTGTTTGTATAAATTATTGTTACGCATGTTTCTTTGCAGAATCTCATTACAAGCGTTGCTGTCTCAGTTTCTTGAGCATTCAGCATTTTGCCATTGTTGTTGTTGGCGGTTCAGATGACTTTTCACTGGGATCCAGACATGCTGGGTTTTTTCACTGGGATCCAGACATGCTGGGGTTTGAACTGTTTACTAGAGGTTGGGTTTTGAAGCATACTTGCATTGCGTTAGACTAGCTGCTGCTGAATCATGGCGCTTGTCTTCAGGACTGGATAGCAACATCAAACCATGACTAGGGTGGTAGTCTGCTTCCAGTACAACCAACGGGTGATGAGCAAAAGGCAGACTGGATGGTGCCAAGGGTGAAAGCTAGTCTACCTGTTGCTCATTACTCCTTGGTTGTATTGGACAGCAAAGTCTGGACAGTGTTTACTGTGCAGTTTGATTCAGTACTTTAGTGTCATACTTACTCATTACTGCCATCTCAGTGTCTTGGCACTGTACCAAAAAAAAAAAAAAAAAGCATAGCATTGTATCAGATGTACATCTTAGTAGTTTCTCATAAGCTTGAAGGTATTTCGTGTAAATTTGTGGGGAAATGTTGATATTTCTGTGATGCGTAGTAGTAGTAAAATTTTGTAATTGTATACATTTTTCAAATAAAAAATCTCTTTTATACATGATGTAGACATTATTTGTACGTAATTTACTTTGTATGTATGCGAACAGGCTTTAAATAATATGGCTGGATTTAGTATGTTTATGATTGATTGTATCAAATACAGCTGTGAGGGTGCAGATTTTGCTTCCCGATTCATATTATGCATTCTAGAAAAAAATAGATTGTATGCTAGTGTAATATGTAGCGTTAGCCTTTTACGTTTTTTGTTTTGTGTTATGGGCTGGTTATCAAATGCTGTTGCTACATTATGTTTTTTGTTAGCTTGCCTTTACCTGCTTAATGGTAGAAGTTACTTTTGAGCTCTGTATTTTACTTTGGTGAGGAAAACCTTGTGTATGTAAAGCCTGTTCTTAATTGGGCAAACATTTGCTTCATGAACCTAGTTTGGTTTATTCATCAAACATAGTTGGTTCTTAATTGGGCACTTTTGCTTCGTGAAACTAGTTCAGGTTATTCATCAAACTGCGACAAAGCTATGTTCAGGGTCCAAAAAGCTTTGCCAAACATGTTCAGGGAATATTCACCCAGCTTGGCAAACCTTGCCTCTGATTGGTTGAGAGCAAAGACAGCTCTCCTGTGGATGAGGAAGAAACAATTTATTTTATTTTATGATGACTGTGTCGATACTTCACTCGCTTCAGAGGGAAATGACCTATTTGCTGACTTGTGGGAGGTGCAGCCTTGTCTCCAGGACCCAGAATGATATAGTAGTTAGTTGAATTACCCTGTGAGGGATGATTAAAGTATACTGATGTGACGAGACTTTAGCCTTCATGCTGTCTGCTGCGCTTCTGCCGCAAGTTTGGGCTGAAGCTTGCATCTCATCATAAGCCAGTTAAGAACAAAGTATAGTTCATCATACTGTCTGAACCATGTTCGGTGTTCATCTGAGCTCTGTGAAGAAACGAATTACAGTTCATCAAACTGTCCGAAGTATGTTCGGCGAACTAACAGTTCTTCAAACTGTCCAAAGTATGTTCGGCGAACTCTTAACAGTTTTCCCAGTTAAGAATGGGCTTAACATTTAACAGTGAGCACTTGTGTAACATTTAGTGAAGGGTTACATGTGTGACGCATGCAGTGTCTGGTAAGGAAAGCCGGCATCACACTTTGTGAAGAACGCCAGGGCGTGTTGGAAAGTTAAGACAAAAAACGGATTGTGTAGGTCAACCATCATCTGCAGATGGTTGCAGTACATACTGACTTTGTGTCTGACACGTCGTCGTAAGCTGGTTTGCTTGCCTGCCCCCTCCCCCCCCTCCATTTGTCAGAGTGACATGAAGAGAAGATAACATGTGATGTGAACGACAGGAAGTGGGAAGCAGGGAATGTGGCAAACCAAAGCCAAAAGGCTGCAGCTGGAAACAGCATCAGACAGAAGGGCAGTGCCTGTAGTATAGGGTTTAGACTGTGTGGAGTTGCATGAAGAACAAGGAAATTTACCACCCAGCTGCCGCAAGTTTTTATTGATTTCATCACTCACATTTGTACAGGCCACATTTTTTGTTTGTTTTGTTTTTTGTACCGTGGCTACATGCAGAACTGAGAAGTATTTGTGCCCACTTCTTGTCTTCTTGTAACTGATAAGTAAAAGGACAACTGGCCAGTGAGCAGTGTCTGAAACCCTAACCGAGCGAAAGAAACCAGAGAATGCGTGTGTGTGTGTTCCCCCCATTTCACAGATGTGCTGTAGGTATCTTTTGATAGACGGTTCTAACCATTTGTGTTTCTCCTGTTTATACAAGTCCCTTGTAGCTGTTGTGGACTTTGTTTGGAGTTAGAACAGAGTTTCACAAGAAATGCTCCTGTTCTAAAGCCGTCACGCAACCACAACAGCAACCAGAGTCACCTATGGTACCATAACTCTCGCCTGGCATGCGAGCAGATACAAGGGACATAAACTCCACCAGAGGTTCAACCAAGACTAAATGCAAGGGAGGTACAAGCTCTGGTGGAGTTTATTTTCCTTGTATTTACTGGCATGTCAGGTGGAGTTTATGTTCCTTGAATTGACTTGCATGCCAGGTGAGAGTTATGGTACCATAGGCAGCTCTGGTCGCTGTTGTGGCATATGTGTGATGTCTTTTTGAGCACTAACTCCCTTGTGCGTTGATTCTGCATGAGCGCTCTGGGCCCCGTTGTGTTCCTGTGTGTTTATTTGCTTTGCGATGGCAGCCCTGTGCCTTGATGGGAGGTGGTGCAGAACACCTGGGCTGTGACAGTCTGCGTTACTGTCTCACAGAAATCTCTTTGCTTGCAGTATTTTTGTTCGCTGGAAAGTACCTGTTTTTCTAGATTATTTCGTCTCATTTGTTCTTCTTCTTTAACTTTGATATGCAGTGAGGAGCATTGCTCACGTGCTCGGAACGGTTGCAAGTTCAACACTTTGGTTTTATGCACAGTTTTGTGTTCAGATGTGTGAACTTGCCAAACAGCGGCAACATTTGTCATGTTCGTGCTCTAGTGCATTGCTGTAGGGCAATAGGCTGCCTGTGTTGGATAGAACTTTGTCGTTCAAGACTTTTGTCTTCTGTATTGGGCTCCTTTGTGTTGTTACTGGCATATGCGGGGAAAAATGAATCTCTTTTATGATGAGTATTCATCTGCCGATGAGGCTGTCTGTGGCATGGACTGTGAGGGTGAGGGCTTCAGACTTGGCATGGTGATCACCTTGAACTTCCATGGCTTTGGCCTTCCACACTTGTGTCAGTGACCTTCGCCTCGAGTCAAGGGCATTAGAAAGGCAAACCTCAATCATTCGAGCCAGGATGTTCAAAAATTCTACTGACAAACTTTGACAATGTAATGCATAAAATGCTGTTCATGACTGACGAATACTACTTAAGGGTTGACTGATCATTACCGACATGTTTCCATATGAGGCAACAGCTGAATTCGGCCTTTTTGCAGAGCCTACGTTGGCATCTCACTTCGCACGGCCATGATTCTGCTGGGCTGTCCACGGCCAGTCACTGAAACTGGTGTATGCTTGCTATGTATTTCAGCATAGTGCTGTGCACATTTTCGGCCAAAGCAGAAACTTTCGAGAGGCACATGATAGAAACCACTGTTTACTTTTAATGCCCAAAATGGCCCCACAGTCACTTCAAGGTCACCGCTCAATGGGCAAAATGAGGCGACTGGAGGAAGTTTGAGTGTGTGGTCTGATGGTATCTCATTACTTCATTTATTGGATCCTTTTTTTTTTTTTTTTTTTGCATTTGTGTCTTATTTCAGTGTTTTTGTACTGTTTGCTATATTGGCCTTTTTCTTTCTGTACTTTGTCTTATTTTGGGGCAATGGTGGTGTGTGTGTTAGGTTGATGGTGTGTAAGGTCAGGGTGGAGAATGCCAAACACTGGGTAACATCATGCTTATGCATGATGCCAGATGATGCTGTTAGAACAGCGTGCAGTCTCCAGTGATGCCATTTGTGTGTGGTCTGTCGAACACCGAGTGTCCTCATACTCTACTCTGCTCAAGATCACATGCATGTATGATCCAGAGTATGAGGACACTGTCCTAAAGGCATTGCTCAAGATCACCTGCATGTACAATCCAATGCCATTAGGACAGTATGTGATCTTGAATGATGCTGTTAGAACACTGATACGCAGTCTCGTATGTGATCTCATACTGGAGCTTGAGAATGGAAGTGAGAGTGTTGGTAAGCTCTTCAGGGCCACTGCATAATTTGCGAGATCTGTTTTGAACTTGTTAATGGCTGAAGGGTGTTGCTTGGGTCACCGGTGACTGTGTGTGTTAAGGGCTGGAGGGCGTTGCTTGGGTCACCTCTGACTGTGTTAAGGGCTGGAGGGTGTTGCTCAGGCCACCCGTGACTGTGTTAAGGGCTGGAGGGTGTTGCTCAAGTCACCCATGACTGTGTTACAGGATGGAGGGTGAAGTTCACATCACCTGACTGTTAAGGGCTCGAAGGTGTTGCTCAGGTCACCCATGACTGTTAAAGGCTGGAGGGTGTTGCTCAGGTCACCCAGGACTGTGTTAAGGGCTGGAGGGTGTAGATCAGGTCACCCAGGACTGTGTTAAGGGCTGGAGGGTGTTGCTCAGGTCACCCAGGACTGTGTTAAGGGCTGGAGGGTGTTGCTCAGGTCACCCAGGACTGTTAAAGGCTGGAGGGTGTTGCTCAGGTCACCCAGGACTGTGTTAAGGGCTGGAGGGTGTAGATCAGGTCACCCAGGACTGTGTTAAGGGCTGGAGGGTGTAGATCAGGTCACCTGTGATTTGTGTGTGTTAAGGGCTGGAGGATGTTGCTCGGGTCACCTGCGACTGTAATCTTAAGGGCTGGAGGGTGTAGCTCAGGTCATCCATGACTGTGTTTTTCTTGATTGGTGGAAGTCTGTCAGATGCATGAAAAGGACCTGAGGCACTGGAGTTTTTATTTTGAAGATGTGATAGTTCTGCATGCATTCTTGCTGTTTTGTCCTCACTGTTGTTGTTGTATTTCTTTCTTTTTTACTTGAACTTTTAACATGTGATCTGATCCGTCTTTTCTTTTGACAAACACTAGTCCATTGCATTCATGCTTTTATGAAAATGTGTATCTCCAGCAATTGTTTTGTGATGGTAAACTGTTTAGTTGAAAATTTACAGAATACTGGAACTAGTGCAATCTGTTACAGCAATTTTTGTTTCATAACTTGCATACTGTGATGTGTGTGTCAGTTTGACTGGAGTGAAATTTTCCCCTTAGTGCTTTTTTTCTTTTTCTTTCTTTCTTGCAAGAGGAATCACCAGATTTTTACTTCTTTTTTTAAATATTGTATTTTTGTTTGGTTTTGAATTTGTAAGTTTTGGAATTTTATCTAGTGATTGATTCTTTCATTTTAGATTTACTTATAAATTATATGGGTAAAAAGAAAGTGTTTTTTCTAGCTATTGGTTCTTTTTCAATTTATTCATTCAAATGTTATTTCTGGCAGATTCATTTTTATGTAGTGTATCTGTAGCTATTTGGTTTATAAGGAAAGAAAATTATCTTATTTATTTTTTATTCAGTTACTTTATATTTGGTTAGCCGCCTGTTTGTTTATTCCTTGACCACCATAGTGAGATAGGTGTGTGGTGGGATACCTCTTGCTGACTGTGGCTGTTGTAGAGTCATTTGAAAAAGTTTAAGGCCAGACAGGATTTTCAAGCTCCTGTGTGAAAGTCGCTTCAATGACAAGCCTTTTTAAGCACTGACGTCGGATTATTTAATTTCATGGTTTTATTGCATCGTCCAATTGGGGTATAAGGAAAGAAAGGGGATGTTTTAGAGAGCAGAGTGAGAGAGAACAAATACAAATACTTAACAAAAACTTTTAGAAATCATCACTTTTCAAGTTGTGTTGTATTACGCTTTTGGTGAAATAAACTTACATATTAATTTGGTACGAAGGCCCCAAAATCCGATTCGTGCAATGTATTTAAAAACAAATCGTGTCTGGTCTTAAACTTTTCGCAAATGTCTGTAGAGTCTAGGACCGTAGACCGTAGTGATCAGCGCTTGACTATCCATGTCAGAGTGGGAGTGTACTCGCTCAGTCTCCTTTTTATGCATGCTTTCTGTCTACCGTAACGTACACACCCAGGAACACGCCACTCAACTACATCCACAGACTGCTTTCTTCATTCCACTCTGTATCCTTATGCAAATTTGATCGGATGTGCAATAAATTGTTTTGAATTTGCATACTTATTAAATAGGATTGAGAACCAATAGTATGTGTGTTGTTGAATTTGTACGAGTGCACAGGTGTGTGTGTGTGTTTATGTTGAGAAAAGATTTTAAGTTGCAACATCTGTCTCTTTGTGTGTGTGTCTTTCTGTCTTTCCTTTCATTTCTGCCTCCCCCCCGCCCCCTCCACACACCCACTCTCTCTCCCGCCCCCCTCTTCCCTGCCCCCCCCCCCCCCCCCTCTCTCTCAACATCTGTCTCTGTGTCTTGCTTGTCTTTATACATATCTCAACATCTGTCTCTTTCTCTTCATGCCTATATCTGTCTGTCTATATGTCATCTGTCTTTTTGTCTGTCTCATTTAATAATGATAATAATGGGTGCTTAGAACACCTAACCTGCACAGGCCCTAAGCGCGTACACATTCTTTAAATATACATACGTTTTCAAGAGTCACTGCATAATACAATGCACACACACACGCACACAGAGGGAGAGGGGCACATATCAGGGAAAAGGTACTGAAGAAAAGGTTTTCAAAAAGAGAAAGGTTTTTGAGGAAGATTAGAAAGGTAGAATGATGGACAGAAACAGGGACTTGGTTCCAGACAGCTGGAGTCTGGTAAGAGAAAGAGCGCTGACCACTGGACTTTGTTAGGAAGAATGGTATTCTGAACTCTTGGGTGTCTGCAGAAGAGCGGAGCTGCTGGGAAGGAGAGTAAAGGTGAAAAATTTCTGAAAGGTAGATGGGGGCCTGATGAGAAATAATCTGAAAGCAAAGCAAAGACAGCTTGTATTCGATCCTCTGCTCAGTAGGTATCCAGTGAAGAGAATGAAGCATAGGAGTGACATGGGTGAATTTGGTTGTTCTAAAAATGAGTTGTAGCATTCTTCTATACCCTTTGGAGTTTAGAAAGAAGATACTTAGGATAGCCCGCCAAAAGCGAGTTGCTGTAATGTAGTCTTGAAAGAACCAGCGCACACAATAGTTCTTTGGTGACATCTTCGGACAGATACTGGCATATTCCACTAATCCGACGAATCTGCAGATAGCATCAATTATAGGAGGAAGAAGAGATCTGCTGTTGGAAAGAGAGAGTAGACTCAAGACAAATGCCCAGGCTGCGAACTGTGCTGGCAAGTTTGACGTCAGAGCCTTCCAGGTTTATGGACTGGAATGGGAAGCCCGGACTGGAATGTGTCGATGGTCGACGTCCACCTTCAAAAACTTCTGTGGGTGCATGTACTGTCCTGGAGAGGTCGGAGTGAAGGTAAACAACCGAGCAGATAGACTGACTGGCGGTTGACTGAATGTGTATAATTTCACGCGACTGTTAGTTGGTTAGTGGGTTTTAACGTACTGTCAATCGCACTGGATTACCTCAGGACGCTCAAACTCTGTCTTAAAGAGACACTTATTTCAAAACTCTTCATATATATATGTAAATCCGTTCTCGTCGACAGTCAAATCCACGAAGTTAATGTCTACACACACACACGCACGCACGCACGCACGCACGCACGCACGCACGCACACAAACACACACACACACACACACACACACACACACACACACACACACACAAATGCATTACACACACAAACATCAAACACAATGTTTCTAAGAGTGTTTCTAAGAGTAAGTCCCGTCAATACTACACCCGTTTAAAAAAGTAAATAAGGCTAGGACATGCTGGTATAATCGACCATTCCGTCTAATTTATCGATACCAGATTAAAGAAATATATATATCAGACAGAAAAGGGAATGGAGAGAAAAAAGAAAATTAAAAAACGTAAATGCATAATGGCAAATACCAGTGCCATATGGCAGCAAGCTGCACATACCACCCACCACAATCTCCTAAGAACCACACACACACACACACACACACACACACACACACACACACACACACACACACACACACACACACACACACACATACACACAATCTCTTAATGAAAAATGTTGGAGAAATTTCTGAAGAAGGAAAAAATAAAAAGTCAGGAGAATGGACCATTAGCAGAATAATGACAAGACAGTGCAAGAAGACTAAGCAAAAAACCCGAAAGGAGATAGAAATGGGGATCAAATGACAGACTTGAGATTCCAGAAGGAGGGTAACATGAGATATACCCTTCCCCCTCCGTCCTTCGAGGTTTTGACGAGGCACAGAATTCCAGACAGAAGGAGTTTAATGTACATGAGCGCCTCCAGAGCTGTCGTGCTTGCTAACCATTTCGCAGCTGCAACAAGAACCCCGAAGCATGGATGGTCAGACTTATTTGATTTTACAGGGGTACAGTCACGTAGCAGACTAAACTCATTTCCAGTCAGAGCAAAGCATATTCCAATCAGAACAAATCAAAACAATCTTATTCTTAACGGTAAACGCATTTTCCTAAATGAAAACAAGCAAAGCATATTCCAATCGGAACAAATCAAAACAATCTTATTCTTAACGGTAAACGCATTTTCCTAAATGAAAACAATCTTATTCTTAACGGTAAACGCATTTTCCTAAATGAAACCAATCTTATTCTTAACGGTAAACGCATTTTCCTAAATGAAAGCAATCTTATTCTTAACGGTAAACGCATTTTCCTAAATGAAAATCTTATTCTTAACGGTAAACGCATTTTCCTAAATGAAAACAATCTTATTCTTAAAGCCCGTTCTTAATTGGGCGAATGTTTCTTCGCGAACCTAGTTGGAAGTATTCGGCGAAGCTAGTTGGTTCTTAACTGGGCGAACTTTTCTTCGCGAACCTAGTTGGAAGTATTCGTCGAAGCTATATTCGGGGTCCAAAAAGCTTCGCTCAACATGTTCTGGGAACATTCGCCCTTTTCGACGATCATTGCCTCTGACTTTCCTAAATGAAGGGACGGGTGTTACACCCACCTTCTCTAGTGTTTGAGTGTCGGATAGTTACAGCTAGGGTCCAGATCTTGACCCACAGTTCCACCTCTTTCTGAATTGTAGCCGATATCTCACTATGCCGCTCAAAGTAAGGGGAAGAGCAAACTCTCAATCCACTCGCAGTCAAAACGGGAAACTCTTTCATCATGCAGTACATGTAAAGTCGTACGTAGTTTTCGAGAAAACTGTCAAGGTCATCAAAAAAAGACAAGAAAAAAAGACACGGTCACCAAAATTCGTGCATCGGTCGTCGTGACAAGTGATCGAAACTCGGCGTCATGAAAGTGTAAACTCGGCGTCATGAAAGTGTAAACTCGGCGTCATGAAAGTGTAAACTCGGTGTCATGGAAGTGTAAACTCGGTGTCATGGAAGTGTAAACTCGGTGTCATGAAAGTTGAAACTCGGTGTCATGAAAGTGTAAACTCGGTGTCATGAAAGCGTAAACTCTGCGTCATGAAAGTTTAAATGCATTGTCCTGAACTTGTGAACGCGGCGTCATGGAAGTTTAAACCCAATGTCATGAACGTGTAAACTCGGCGTCATGAAAGTGCAAACTCTCTGTCATGAAAGGTTAAACCCCGTGTCATGAAAGAGTAAACTAGGCGTCATGGAAGTGTAAACTCTGTGTCATGAAAAGTTAAACCCCGTGTCAAGAAAGAGTAAACTCGGCTGACCGCTTGTTGACACAACCTGTCCGGGAAGAAGAAAGCAATGAAGTCTTGGCAACGGACAGACTAACAATCATCACCACATGTACTAACAGATGAACAATCATCATGACGTGTACTAACGGACAGACGAACAATCATCATCAGATGTACTAACGGACAGCCGAGCAATCATCATCAGATGTACTAACGGACAGACGAGCAATCATCATCAGATGTACTCACGGACAGACGAACAATCATCATCACATGTACTAACGGACCGCCGAGCAATCATCATCAGATGTACTAACGGACAGACGAGCAATCATCATCAGATGTACTCACGGACAGACGAACAATCATCATCACATGTACTAACGGACAGACGAACAATCATCATCACATGTACTAACGGACAATCATCATCACATGTACTAACGAACAATCATCATCACATGTACTCACGGACAGACGCACACTCATTATCACATGTACAAACGGACAGACGAACAATCATCATATGTACTAACGGACAGACGCACAATCATCATCACATGTACTCACGGACAGACGAACAATCATCATCAGATGTACTCACGGACAGACGAACAATCATCATCACATGTACAGACGGACAATCATCATCACATGTACTAACGAACAATCATCATCACATGTACTAACGGACAGACGCACACTCATTATCACATGTACTAACGGACAGACGAACAATCATCATATGTACTAACGGACAGACGCACAATCATCATCACATGTACTAACGGACAGACGAGCAATCATCATCAGATGTACTCACGGACAGACGCACAATCATCATCACATGTACTAACGGACAGACGAACAATCATCATCACATGTATTCACGGACAGACGGACAATCATCATCACATGTATTAACGGACAGACGAACAATCATCATATGGCAACGGACAGACTAACAATCATCATCACATGTACTAACAGACGAATAATCATCATGACGTGTACTAACGGACAGACAAACAATCATCATCAGATGTACTAACGGACAGACGTACAATCATCATCACATGTACTGACGGACAGACGATCAATCATCAGCATATGTACTAACGGACACTGAGACGAACAATCATCATCACATGTACTAACGAACAGACGAACAATCACCATCACTTGTACTAACGGACAGACGAAAAATCATCAGCATATGTACTCATTTTCCATAATGCTAGTCCAAAACCAGAACACAATAACCAGACATACTGCAAAGCACTGAGGTCAGTTAAAACTACGGCAATGCCCAAAACAGGGTGTAAGTGTGTGCATATGCATGCGTGCTTGTGTGTGTGTGTGTGTGTGTGTGTGTGTGTGTGTGTGTGTGTGTGTGTGTGTGTGTGTGTGTGTGTGTGTGTGTGTGCGCGCGCGCACGCGCGTGCGCGAGTGCGAGTCTGTGGCTACAGAGAAACGGCAACTGAAATTAGCGACGTCAACCCTGAACATTAACTGCAACATAAACGGTTTACAGATGAACAAGATTGCGTCACTGTAAACCATTAATGCCCGTAAACAAAACAAACCAAAAAAAAAAGAGAGAGAGAGAGAGAGAGAGAGAGAGAGAGAGAGAGAGAGAGAGAGAGAGAGAGAGAGAGAGAGAGAGAGAGAGAGAGAAAGCGCGCGCGAGAGAGAAAGAGTCGTGAACAGATCAGTATATAGCCATATGAATCTGGTGGATTCAGTTAACACAAGAAAACCGTCATGACCAGATCAGTATATAGCAAGATGAATCTGGTGGATTCAGTTAACACAAGAAAAACTTCATGAACAGAACAGTATATAGCCATGTGAATCTGGTGGATTTAGTTAACACACGAAAAACGTCATGAACAGATCAGTATATAGCCATATGAATCTGGTGGATTCAGTTAACACAAGAAAAACGTCGTGAACAGATCAGTAGCCATCTGAACCTGGTGGACGCAGTTGATACAAAACTTGACTGTACGTTAAAAACAAATTATCGATTTATCTTTAAGGCCTATAATGTCCTAACAATTAATTACATGCAGCTTTCCAAACTTTGTTCTGAATTCTTAGTTCTCTGAGGCGGAAGCCCGCATGCATTCACTGGTTCATGGAGCTGGTAACTGTTCTGAAGAACGTATTTCCTAGTCTATGTTGAATCGCCTCAAGTATTCATGAAGTTCATATTTCCATGTCCATGTTGAATCGCCTCAAGTATTCATGAAGTTCATATTTCCTTGTCTATGTTGAATCGCCTCAAGTATTTATGAAGTTCATATTTCCTTGTCTATGATGAATCGGCTCAAGTATTCCGAAGTTCATACTTCTCTGTTTATGTTGAATTGGCTCAAGTATTCACGAAGTTCATCTTTCCTTGTCTATGTTGATATGGCTCAAGTATTCACGAAGTTCATATTTCCTTGTCTATACTGAAGTGGCTCAAGGTCCGAGAATCTTTGGGACACTTTCTCTA
>OY757547.1:23758524-23763524 GCA_963584105.1 Alviniconcha strummeri
ACACACACACACACACACACAAACGCACACCGGCACACACACACAAACGCACACCGGCACACACACACACACACACACACACACACACACACACACACGCACGCACGCACGTACGCACGCACGCACACACGCACACGCACGCACGCACGCACGCACACACACACACGCACGCACACAGGCACACCCACACGCACGCAACACCCCCCCCCCACACAGACACACACACAGAAACGTAACCTACTTACTCTCTGCCAGTTCCTAACGACGACGACAACGACGACGACAACGTGTGCCCCAGGCAGCCCCCTCGGGTGGCAGGGCGCGTGTGCGTCAGGTGGGCGTGGCTGGACCGGCGTCAGTGCCACCCCGATGACCGAAGCAGAGAGGAGAAACCGATGCCGTCAAAGCCGGCGCTCAAATGCGTGTGTATACACTTCCAATTCAAACATTTCTCTGTGTCCTGTGGCCTTTTCCCGCTGTCTCTCGGAATTTCTCTGCCCGTCTTTCTCTCTCGTCTTATGTCTCTTCCTACCCGCTGTCCGTCTGTGTCTGACACTCATGTCTGTTACCTCCCTGTCAGTCTGTGTATGTCATGTCTGCCTACCTTCCTGTCCGTCTGTAATGTGTGTCTACCTCCCTGTCCGTCCGTGTCTGTCTATCATGTCTGTTACCTTCCTGTCCGTCTATCATGTCTGTTACCTCCCTGTCCGTCTATCATGTCTGCTACCTCCCTGTCCGTCCATCATGTCTGTTACCTCCCTGTCCGTCTGTCTATCATGTCTGTTACCTCCCTGTCCGTCTGTCTATCATGTCTGTTACCTTCCTGTCCGTCTATCATGTCTATCTCCCTGTCCGTCTGTCCATCATGTATGTTACCTCCCTGTCCGTCTATCATGTCTGTCTACCTCCCTGTCCGTCTGCCTATCATGTCTGTTACCTTCCTGTCTGTCTGTCTGTCTATCATGTCTGCCTACCTACTTGTCCGTCTGTGTCTGTCATGTCTGCCTACCTACCTGTCCGTCTATCATGTCCGTTATCTCCCTGTCCGTCTGTCTATCATGTCTGTTACCTCCCTGTCCGTCTATCATGTCTGTTACTTCCCTGTCCGTCTATCATGTCTGTTACCTTCCTGTCTGTCTGTCATGTCTGTTACTTTCCTTTCCGTCCGTCTATCATGTCTGTTACCTCCCTGTCCGTCTGTCTATCATGTCTGTTACCTCCCTGTCCGTCTATCATGTCTGTTACCTTCCTGTCCGTCTGTCTGTCATGTCTGTTACCTTCCTGTCCGTCCGTCTATCATGTCTGTTACCTTCCTGTCCGTCTGTCTATCATGTCTGTCTACCTCCCTGTCCGTCCGTCTATCATGTCTGTTCTATCATGTCTGTTACCTCCCTGTCCGTCTGTCTATCATGTCTGTTACCTCCCTGTCCGTCTATCATGTCTGTTACCTTCCTGTCCGTCTGTCTGTCATGTCTGTTACCTTCCTGTCCGTCCGTCTATCATGTCTGTTACCTTCCTGTCCGTCTGTCTATCATGTCTGTCTACCTCCCTGTCCGTCTGTCTATCATGTCTGTTACTTTCCTGTCTGTCTGTCTATCATGTCTGCCTACCTACTTGTCCGTCTGTGTCTGTCATGTCTGCCTACCTACCTGTCCGTCTGTCATGTCTATCTCCCTGTCCGTCTGCCTATCATGTCTGTTACCTCCCTGTCCGTCTGCCTATCATGTCTGCTACCTTCCTGTCCGTCTGTCTATCATGTCTGCCTACCTGTCCGTCTATCATGTCTATCTTCCTGTCCGTCTGCCTATCATGTCTGTTACCTTCCTGTCCGTCTGTCTATCATGTCTGCCTACCTACCTGTCCGTCTGTGTCTGTCATGTCTGCCTACCTACCTGTCCGTCTATCATGTCTGTTATCTCCCTGTCCGTCTGTGTCTGACATGTCTGCCTACCTTCCTGTCCGCCAGTCTATCGATTTTCAACAAACTAGACCTAAACAACAACAACAACAACAAACAGCCATACTATATTATAGCGTAAGTTCAATGACAGTGAATTTCTATGCGTCAACCAAATCAGGTCAAGGACAACGGCGTCGATCCGCCGGGTGACCTCAACGCCTTTATGACGTCACTTCTGCACGAGCGTGACGTCACGCACCACATGACGTGGGAGGGGGATTTGTGGACGATGGGCTCGGGGGCCTATGCGGACGTGCACATGGGCCGGCTGGTGTCCACGGGGGACTGCGTGGTCATCAAGCAGTTTGTCCATTCACCGCTCAGGACCATCGAACGTGAGATCAGGATGCACAGGTGAGGCACAGTGGCTTTTTTTTTTTTTTTTTTTAGTGCCCTAAACCACTTCCTTTGGGGCTTATTTTCTCCTGAGGTGACCGTGTGTGGTTCACACGGAGGAAGGGATGAAGGAGGGAAGGAAGGGACAAAGGAAGGGAGGAAAGAAGGAAGGGAGGGAAGGAGGAAGGGACAAAGGAAGGGATGAAGGAAGGACGGAAGGGAGGAAGGAAGGAGGGAGGGAATGGACGAAGGGAGGAACGAAGGGACGAAGAAAGGAGGGGACGAAGGATGGAAGGAAGGGACAAAGGAAGAGAGGGAAAGGTCGGGGGAAGGTGGGAAGGAAGGAAGGGGGGAGGGAGGAAGGAAGGGACGACGGGAGGGACATAGGAAGGAAGGAAGGGACAAAGGAAGGGAGGGAAGGGACGAAGGAAGGAGGGAAGGAAGGATGAGACGAAGGAAGGAAGGGACGAAGGGAGGAAAGGACGAAGGAAATCAAGGGAGGAAGGAAGAGATGAAGGGAGGAAAGGATGAAGGAAGGAGGGAAGGGACGAAGGAAGGAAGGAAGGGAGGAAGGAAGGTAGGAAGGAAGGGACGAAGGAAGGAATGAAGAAAATTACTCTTTAACATCCATACTGGAGTTAAACACAGTTTATGAGTTTGATGGTTGGTTATTTTCTTGGATTTTACCGTCCTGTCAACCGCATAGGGTCTGCTTAGGACGAATCACACACCCAAAATATTTTATGGCAGTGCAAAACACTGGTCATTAAACCAAAAGTCTGTCCAGTTCAATGCTACAACGTCAAAAACCAACCATCCCTCTATCTACCAATACCCAATAACACATGTTTTGGTGCCTGTTTATATTCCGTAGTCACTCACCACTTCTAACCTGCTTAAATAATAATAAAAATAATAATAATAATAATAATTTTAATAATAATAATAATGATAATAAAAACAGGATTTCTAGAGCGCCCATCTACCGCACAGGGCGCTTTACAACACTAACAACACACACACACACACACACACACACACACACACACACACACACACACACACACACACACACACACACACACACACATCGCTTGTGGCTATGAGCAGGGTGACTTATTTTACCCGTAGGCCAACACCAAGTAGGGAGAGGATTCAGTAAAAATGAAGGCGAATGGACATGGAAGCGGGCATTAGGACAAGGAAGAAATGCCTAGCGAATTATAAGCGAAGCATAGCAGGCTGATGTTTTACGCCCAGTCACCCAGTTCGGCGATATCAGGGCGACCCACATTTTGTCAGCACACAACAAAAGCCCACAATAGGTACATGCTAAAACTGGTATAGACAGATTTTTTAAAACAGACTTAAAAAGTGGGTAAAACACAAAAAGAAACCAAAAATGATCTGAAATTTATATTCTGCCCCAAATATTGATTTCTTTCTTTAAAGGATGAACATTAACCCAACAACTCTGGGTTCTCAACAGAGGGTGTGTGTGTGTGTGTGTGTGTGTGGGGGGGGGGGGGGGGGGGGGGCTACATTTCTGCATCCGTAGCACCCCATGGTGTGCCCCATTGCGGGTGAAGCGTTTCGCACTGTGTTATGTTTGCATTGCCTTGTAGTGCGTGTGTTGTGAGCCGGTTTGGCCCAGCAGTAAGGCGTTAGGCTGGTAAAGCGGAAGGACCTCGGTTCGATACCACTTCGGCTCTCCTTTCTCTTCAGAAAGGTTGTGGTTTGTGGACACTGTCTTGTGACTTTGTCCATCACTTCCTACTGAAACATTAAAATGGCTCTCATCGCTGCCCACCTTAATGCCGGAATCATTCTGATGGTTACAGTGTAGCGATAGGTATATACTCTCCCTCATCCCCCACCTCCATACCCCCTTCTCCCCGTCCCTAATAAGCCTTATGGCTTCTGTGGACGTTAAGCACCATGTTTGCTTATAACTCACAACACAGGCTGAAAACCCACGACGTTAAGCACCGTATTTACTAGTGCGTGTGTTGCAAGACAACCCGCTCTGCCTGTTGTCTTGTGACGGCCGCTGCGGTGAATGAAACACCTGTGCAGGTACATCGAGGGGGTTCTGCCCAACACCCCCCGCCTGCTGGGCGTTCTTCCTTTCGGCCCCGACCTGCAGAACTGCTCCCTCGTCTTCCAGCTGGTCCCCGACAGCCACACGCTGCGTGACTGGGTGGAGGCGGCCTCGCTCTCCGCCGTCCAGTGGTTCGGCGTGGCCCTGCAGATGGCGCTCCTGTTGGAGCGTCTGCACCGGAAGTGCGTCCTGCACAACGACCTGCACTCCGGGAACATCCTGCTGCACGCGGACGAGATGGGGAGGCGCGTGGTGGACTGCGGAGTCCCCCGCCTGGAGACGTCGGAGGACGACGAGGACACGAGGCTGCGCCACTCCGTCGCCAAGGTCAAGGCCGTTGCCGCCTTGCCGCGGGTGACCTTCATCGACTTCGGCCACGCCACCTTCCGGAGAGGCAAGGTGTACAAGGGCAACGCCCATTCCCTGGCGAAGTGCCGCCACCTGGCGCCCGAGGCGCGGGGCCACGAGGAGACAACTCCAGCCGCCGACGTCTACTCGCTGGGCCACGAGCTGAAGCACATCGCCCGCCTCCTCAACAGCTCCGCCCTGCGGGCCGTCGTCGCGGACTGCACGGCCCCGGACCCAGCCGCCCGCCCCACGGTC
>OY757547.1:23771024-23795207 GCA_963584105.1 Alviniconcha strummeri
ACAGATCTAGATTCTCCTTCTGAAGAATTGGTTTAAACAAAGTTTATTTCTTATATAACAATTCATTAACAACGTAACAGTTGGGCCGTGCAACAAGCAAAGATACTTAGTACGGCCCGAGTCGTACGTAAACTGATAACGTCACAAACATCTATTTGACTAACAACATGGCGAACATAAGAGGAACTTATAATAAAGAAATTAATATTTTAGCGCGTTCATGTGTGTGTGTGCGTGCGCCTGCGCACGCGCGCGCGTGTGTGTGTGTGTGTGTGTGTGCGTGTGCGTGTGTGTGTGCGCGCGTGCGTGTGTGCGCGTGTGTGTGTGTGTATGTGTGTGTGTGTGTGTGTGTCTGTGCGTGCGCATGTGTGTATGCGTATGTATGTGTGTGCGTACCTGCGTGTGTGCGCGTGTGTGTGCACGTGCACGCGCGTGCTTGGAGAGAGAGAGAGAGAGAGAGAGAGAGGGGGGTGAATGCCGCGATCTGGGGAGTTTCTCTTACACATCCTGTGCTGGCTTCATTTTTATCTGGGGAGTTTCTCTTACACATCCCATGCTGTCTTGATTTTTATGCAGGAGTTTCTCTTACACATCCCATAATGATTTTGTTTTTATGCTGGGATTTTCTCTTACATATCCCATGCTGACTTCTTTTTTATCTGGGGAGTTTCTGTTACACATCCTGTGTGGGTTTCTTTTCTTCTTTTTTCCTTTTTTTCTTTTTATCAGGGGAGTTTCTGTTACACATCCCGGGCTGGCTTTATGTTTATCTGGGGAGTTTTGTCTTATACATCCTGTGCTGGCTTCATTTTTATCAGGGGAGTTTCTCTTACACATCCCATGCTGCCTTCATTTTTGTGCAGGGATTTGTCTGACACATCCCGTGTTACCTTGATTTCTATGCGGGGAGTTTCTCTTACACATCCCAAGCTCCATTCATTTTTATGTGGGGAGTTCCTCTTGCACATACCATGCTGGCTTCTTTTTACGTGGGGAGTTTCTCTTATACATCCCGTGCTGGCATTTGTTGTTGTTGATGTGAGCAGCTTATTTCCTCTGCAGTCTACTCTGAAGACAATCCTTTAAGAAAAGAGCTGTGTGGAAGCTGGCCCAAGAGAAAAGTGTGAAAAAGTCAAACTCAAACAAGAGAAGGAAGCCCTAGAACAACCTGAACAGAGCAGAACAAAACCAAACAAGAACTGAGTGAAAAGTGGGCACAGGAATGGAAGGGGAGGAAAAGAAATGGATCTGAGCTCTAAACAAGCCATAGCTGAAATGAATGGGTCCGAGCTCGGCAAACTACCCACAAGACAACCACACTAAAAACAAAAGAGCTGGGTGGAAGATGGCCTAGGAAAAGAGTGTTAAAAGGCTGCATTCAGAAGAGAGAAAGGAGCCCTACAACACCCTGAACAGAACAAACAACACCGTACAAGAACTGAGTCAAAAAATGGCCAAAGGGAAGAAAAGAAACACTCTAACACTCTATAAATGTGGTAAAAAAATAAAATAAAATAAACCACCGCCCCAAAACAACAACAGAGTAACTAAGTACAGACAGCCTGAATAAAGAATACCTCAGCAAAGTCCCTAAAAGAAGTGCTCATAACAGAAAGCAGTCATACTAAGTACTAAACAGAGGAGAACCACTAAGAAGAATAGCTGGGTTGACAAAGACCTAACAAAAAGCCCTGAAAAGAAGCGTTTTGAGCAGAACACAGTTCCATGGACTGCTCAAAAGAACAGAACCACTAAGAACTGGGTGGAAGAAGACCTAAACAAATTCCCCAAAAAAAAGATTTAAAAAAAGAAGACTCTAAGGAGACAGTCAAAAATGTCACATCTTTGTAAAGCAGGTCTGTTTTTCTTACGGTGAATCACTGTGGACCCCTCCCCTTGAGGGAACTTCACTCCACCGACGAAACATTAGCGTGGAGAGACCCTGGGGGATCTTGAGCCTGTTTAAGACCTGTTTACCATTATGGGTGAAATCATCCTGTCAGAGTGGCTGTCACGCATCACCTACACAGGAATTGATAGCATGCATTCTCAGAAGACAAAGCAGCCCTATATAAAGAGCAGTGCTAGAAAGAACAGAACCAGAGAGAAAAGCATGGTAGAAGAAGACCCATGAAATAGGCCTGAGAAGAATAAGAAAAATGAGCCCTTTGAACAGCTGAAATCAACAGAGTCACTTAGGGGAGAGAAAGGCCTTAGAACAAACCTGAAAAAAGAAATAAGTGTATATCAAAACAGCCCTGCAAACTGCTAAGAACAGAATCCCTAAAGACACGAAGGCCAAAGAACGAGCCCGAGCTGAAAAAGCTCCTTTTTTTTCTTTTCTTTTTTAAATGGATCCCAGCTCTGCAAACTGCTCAGAAGACAACCCCTCAAGAAAAGAGCTGGGTGGAAGATGGCTCAGGAAAACAGCATGAAAAAGTCGTACCCAGAAGAGAGAAAGGAGCCCTATATAAGAGAAAGCAGTCATACTAAGTAGTAAAAGGAGCAAAACCACTAAGAAGAATAGCTGGGTAGACAAAGACCTAACAAAAAGCCATAAAAAGAAGCGTTTTAAAGAGAATGGAGTTGTATAGAATGCTATAAAGAACAGAACCACTAAGAACTGGGTGGAAGAAGACATAAGCAAATTTCCTATAAAAAAAAGACAAAAAAAGGAGAAGAAAAAAAAAGAAGAAAAAAAGAGAGGAAAAAAGCAACAAAAAAAGAGAAGAAAAAAAGAGAAACAAAATGAAAAAAAAAGGAAAAGAGCAACTCTAAAGAGACAGTTAAAATGTCATGTCTTTGCAAAGCAGGTCTGTTTTTCTTACGGTGAATCACTGCGGACCCCTCCCCTTGAGGGAACTTCACTCCACCGACGAAGCTTTAGTGTGGAGAGACCCTGGGGGATCTTGAGCCAGTTGACAACCTGTTTACCATTATGGGTGAAATCATCCCATCAGAGTCACTGTCATGTGTCACCTACACAGGAATTAAGAGCATGCATTCTCACAAGACAATGCAGCCCTGCTAAAAAGAACAGAACCAGAAAGAAGAAAAGCATGGTAGAAGACGCTTGAAAAATCCCTGAAAAAATCAGAAAAATAAGCCCTCAGAATAGCT
Source organism: Alviniconcha strummeri (assembly GCA_963584105.1). Lineage (NCBI taxonomy): Eukaryota > Metazoa > Mollusca > Gastropoda > Provannidae > Alviniconcha > Alviniconcha strummeri. The sequence goes on from OY757547.1 coordinate 23,774,145, forward strand.
GAAATCAACAGAATCACTAAAGAGAGAAACGCCTAAGAACAAACCCAACAAAAGAACTAAATATATCAAAATGACACTGCAAATTGCTAAGCACAGAACCCCTAAAGACAGGAAAGCCGAAGAACAAGCCCGAGCTGAGAAAGCTAACAACTGAACGGATCCGAGCTCTGCAAACTGCTCAGAAAACAACCCCTCAAGAAAAGAGCTGGGTGGAAGACGGCTCAGGTAAAAAGCATGAAAAGGTCACACTCAGAAGAGAGAAAGGAGCCCTACATAAGAGAAAGCAGACATACTAAGTAGTGAAGGAGCAAAACCACTAAGAAGAATAGCTGGGCAGACAAAGACCTAAGAAAAAGCCCTAAAATTAAAAAGAAGTATTTTGAAGAGAACAGAGCTGTGTAGAATGCTAAAAATAACAAAACCACTAAAAGCTGGGTAGAAGAAGACCTAAGCAAATTTCCTATCAAAAAAAGAAAGAAAAAAAGAAAAAAGACCCCCCCAAAAGACACTAAAGAGACAGTCAAAATGTCACGTCTTTGCAAAGCAGGTCTGTTTTTCTTACGGTGAATCACCGCGGACCCCTCCCCTTGAGGGAACTTCACTCCACCGATGAAACATTAGCGTGGAGAGACCCTGGGGGATCTTGAGCCTGTTTACGACCTGTTTACCATTATGGGTGAAGTCATCCCATCAGAGTCACTGTCATGTGTCACCTACACAGGAATTGATGGCATGCATTCTCAGAAGACAAGGTAGCCCTACATGCAGAGTGCTAGAAAGAACAGAACCATAAAGAAAATCACAGTAGAAGAAGACCCACGAAAAAGCCCTGAGAAGAATAAGAAAAATGAGCCCTTGAATAGCTGAAATCAACAGAATCACTAAAGAGAAAAAGGCCTTAGAATTAGAACAAACCCGAAGAAATACCTAAGTACATAAAAACAGCCCTGGAAATTGCTAAGAATGAAACCCCGAAAGCCAAAGAAAAAGCTAACAAGTGAATGGATTCAAGCTATGCAAACTGCTCAGAAGACAACACCCCAAGAAAAGAGCTGGGTGGAAGGTGGCTCAGGACAACAGCATGAAAAAGTCGTACCCAGAAGAGAAAAAGGAGCCCTATAGAAGAGAAAGCAGTCATACTACGTAGTAAAAGGAGCGAAACCACTAAGAAGAATAGCTGGGTAGACAAAAACCTAAGAAAAAGCCCTAAAATTAAAAAGAAGTGTTTTGAAGAGAACAGAGCTGTGTAGAATGCTAAAAAGAACAAAACTACTAAAAACTGGGTAGAAGAAGACCTAAGCAAATTCCCTATCAAAAAAAGAAAGAAAAGAGAGAGAGAGAGAGAAAAAAAAAAGACACTAAGAGACAGTCAAAATGTCACGTCTTTGCAAAGCAGGTCTGTTTTTCTTACGGTGAATCACCGCGGACCCCTCCCCTTGAGGGAACTTCACTCCACCGACGAAACAATAGTGTGGAGAGACCCTGGGGGATCTTGAGCCTGTTTACGACCTGTTTACCAATATGGGTGAAATCATCCCGTCATAGTCGCTGTCATGTGTCACCTACACAGGAATTGATAGCATGCTTTCTTAGAAGACAAGGTAGCCCTACATACGGAGTGCTAGAAAGAACAGAACCAGAAAGAAGAAAAATACGGTAGAAGAAGACCAATGAAAAAGCCTTGAGAAGAATAAGAAAAATGAGCCCTTTGAATAGCTGAAATCAACAGAATCACTAAAGAGAGAAAGGCATTAGAACAAACCCCCCAAAATAACTAATTATATCAAAACAGCCCCGGAAATTGCTAAGAACAAAACCCCTAAAGACAGAAGGTCAAAGAACAAGCCCGAGCTGAAAAAACTAACAATTAAAGGGATTCGAGCTCTGCAAACTGCTCAGAAGACAACCCCTCAAGAAAAGAGCTGGGTCGAAGACGGCTCAGGACAACAGTCTGAAAAAGTCGTACCCAGAAGAGAGAAAGGAGCCCTACATAAGAGAAAGCAGTCATACTAACTAGTCAAAGGAGCAAAACCACTCAGAAGAATAGCATGGGTAGACAAAGACCTAAGAAAAAGCCCTAATAAGAAGTGTTTCGAAGAGAACGGAGTTCTGTAGAATGCTAAAAAGAAAAAAAACTACTAAAAACTGGGTGGAAGAAGAGTTACGCAAATTCCCTATGAAAAAAAGAAAAAGAAAAAAAGACACTAAAGAGAGAATCAAAATGTCATGTCATTTGTAAAGCAGGTCTGTTTTTCTTACGGTGAATCACCGTGGCCCCTCCCCTTGAAGGAACTTCACTCCACCGACGAAACATTAGTGTGGAGAGACCCTGGGGGATCTTGAGCCTGTTTACGACTTGTTTACCATTATGGGTGAAGTCATCCCGTCAGAGTCACAGTCATGTGTCACCTATGCAGGAATTAAAAGCATGCATTCTCAGAAGACAATGCAGCCCTGCTAGAAAGAACAGAACCAGAAAGAAGAAAAGCACGGTAGAAGACGCATGAAAATCCCTGAGAAAAATCAGAAAAATGAGCCCTCAGAATAGCTGAAATCAACAGTCACTAAAGAGAGAAAGACATTAGAACAAACCTGAAAAAAGAACTAAGTATATCAAAACAGCCTTGCAAATTGCTAAGAACGGAACCCCTAAAGACAGGAAGGCCAAAGAACGATCACAAGCCGAAAAAGTTAACAAATGAACGGATCCGAGCTAAAAACTGTGTGGAAGATCGAGTAAAGCAAATTCCTTTTTAAAAAAAGAAAAGAAAAAAAGACACTAAAGAGACAGTCAAAATGTCACGTCTTTGCAAAGCAGGTCTGTTTTTCTTACGGTGAATCACCGCGGACCCCTCCCCTTAAGGGAACTTCACTCCACCGACGAAACTTTAGTGTGGAGAGACCCTGGGGGATCTTGAGCCTGTTTACAACCTGTTTATCATTATGGGTGAAATCATCCCATCAGTGTCGCTGTCATGTGTCACCTACAAGGAATTAATAGCATGCATTCTCAGAAGACAAAGCAGCCCTATATACAGACTGCTAGAAAGAACAGAACCAGAAAGAAGCAAAGCACGGTAGAAGAAGACCCACAGAAAAGCCCCAAGAAAATTGAGAAAAATTAGCCCTTTGAACAGCTAAAATCAACAGAATCACTAAAGACAGAAAAGCCTTAGAAGAAACCTGAAAAAAGAACAAAGCATGTCAAAACAGGCCTGCAAGTTGCTAAGAATGGAACCCCTAAAGACACGAAAGCCCTACAAAAGTGCTAAATGAACACAGTCACTTAGCTGGAAGAAGACCTCAGCAAAGTCCCTAAAAGAAGTCCCTATAACAGAAGGCAGTCACACTAAGTACTAAAAAGAGCAAAACCACTAAGAAGAATAGCTGCATGGGCAGACAAAGACCTAAGAAAAATCCCTAAAGAGTAGTGTTTTGAAGAGAACCGAGCTGTATGGCCTGCTGAAAAGAACAGAACCACTAAGACCTGGGTAGAAGAAGACCTAAGCAAATTCCCCAAAACAAGAAGATACTAAAGAGACAGTCAAAATGTCACATCTTTGTAAAGCAGGTCTGCTTTTCTTAGCGTGGAGAGACCCTAGGGGATCTTAAGCCTGTTTACGACCTGTTTACCATTATGGGTGAAATCATCCCGTCAGAGTCGCTGTCATGTTTCACCTACACAGAAATTGATGGCATGCATTCTCAGAAGACAACGCGGCCCTAAAACGAACAGCACCAGAATGAAGAAAAGCACAGTAGAAGAAGGCACATGAAAATCCCCGGAAGAATTAAAAAATGAGCCCTTAGAACAGCTGAAATCAACAGAATCACTAAAGAGAGAAAGGCCTAAACACAAGCCTGAGAAAAAGAAACCAGTATATATATATATATAAAACAGCCCTGCAAATAGCTAAGAACAACAGCCCTGCAAATAGCTAAGAACAACAGCCCTGCAAATAGCTGAGAACAGACTCGCCAAACACAGTCTGAAAAAGCTAAACAGTGAATGGATCCAAGCTCAGCAAACTGGTGAGAACAGAATCAGAAAGGAAAGAGCTGCCCAGCACAAAAAAAAGAAAGATTGCACACAGAAGAGAGAAAGAAGCCCTACAAAGCCCTAGAGAAAAGAGAACAGAAAAAAGAAGAAACCAGAAGAGAAAGAAGCCACATTAAGAAACATGAAAAAGGGGAGAATGACATTAATCATAATGAGAAGCAAGTTGAGAAAGGCCTAGGAACAAGTCCCCAACAAAAGTGCTCAAAAGTGAAAGGAACCTTTAAAGTGAAAAAAGACAAAACAACTAAAGCCAAAATTAGCACCAAAGACAGCCTTAGAAAAAAGCCCTACAAAATAAAACAAAAACAAACAAATCACGAGACACTGAGATAGAAACAGAGAGAGTGTGAGAACCGGAACTGACAAGTCTCTTCAAAAATAATTACTCTCTATAGCGGATGTTTCTTTACACATCCCATGCTGGCGTCTTTTTTACGTCTGGAGTTTCTCTTACACATCCTGTCCTGGCTTCTTTTTTTTTCTTGAGGGAGTTTCCCTCACACATCCCATGCTGGCTTCATTTTTATGCATGGAGTTTCTCTTACACATCCTGTGCTGGCTTCTTTTTTTTAAATTTTTATCTGGGGAGTTTCTCTTACACATCCCATGCTGGCTTTATTTTTCTGTGGGGAGTTTATCTTACACATCCCATGGTTGCTTTATTTTTCTTTAGTTTCTCTTACACATTCCGTGCTGGCTTTTTTTTTAATCTGGGGAGTTTCTCCATGCTGGCTTCATTTTTATGCGGGGAGTTTCTCTTACACATCCCGTACTGGCTTTATTTTATCGGGGGAGTTTCTCTTACACATCCTGTGCTGGCTTCATTTTTTAATCTTGGGAGTTTGTCTTACATATCTCGTGCAGGTTTCTTCTTTTTTCTTTTTATTTGGGGAGTTTTTCTTAAACCTCCAATGCTGGCTTCTTTTTTTTATTTGGGGAGCTTCTCTGGTATGCAGTCTTCTCTGAAGACAACCCCTAAAGAAAAGAGCTGGATGGAAGATGGCCCAGAAAAAAAAGAAAAAAAAAAAAGGGGAAAAAGTCATGCTCAAAACAGAGAAGGAACCCTACAACACCCTATACAGAGCAGAACAAATCCAAACAAGAACTGAGTGACAAATGGCCACAGAAAATTAAGGGGAATAAAAGAAATGGATCCTAGCTAGCTCTGAACAAACCCTAGCTGAAAAAGCTAAGAAGTGAATGGATCCAAGCTCTACAAACTACTCAGAAGACAATCACTAAATAAAAGAGCTGGGTGGTAGACGGCCCAAGAAAAAAGTCTGTAAAAGTGACACTCGAATGGCCACACACAAAAAAGGGAAGAAATAAAATGGATCCGAGCTCTGAACAAGCCCTAGCTGAAAAAACTAAATGAATGCATCCGAGCTCAGCAAACTACTCAAAAAAATAAAATAAAAATAATAAAAGGGCTGAGTGAAAGATGGTCCAGGAAAGGAGCATGAAAAAGTTGTACCCAGAAGAGAGAAAGGAGCCTTACAATATCCTAAACAGAACAGAACAAACAACAAGAACTGAGTGAAAAATAGCCACAGAAAAGAAAAGAGAACAACAACAAAATCAACACCATTACTAAGGACAAACAGCTTGGGGAAAAAGCGTAAAAAGGTTGCACTCAGAAGAGAGAAAGAAGCCCTGTAACATCATAAACAGAACAGAACTGACAACATTGAAGAAGAAATGAGTGAAAAATGGCCACAGAAAATAAAAGAGAAGAAAAGAAACACTTTATCACAAAGAAGCCCCACAAAAGTGCTAAAAAAATCAATGCAGTTATTAAGGACAAACAGCTTGAAAAAAAAGCTTGAAAAAGGCTCACTCAGAAGAGAGAAGGGGGCCCTCCAACACCCTAAACAGAACAGAACAGAACATCACTGAACAAGAACTGAGTAAAAAATGACCACACAAAAGAAAAGGGAAGAAAAGAAACACTCTAACAGGAAGGAGTCCTACAAAAGTGGTTAAAAAAAAAAGAAAAAAAGGAAGGACAGCTTTTTATTTGGGGAGTTTCTCTCACACATTCCACGCTGGTTTCTTTATGTGAGGAGTTTCTCTTACACATCTGGTGCTGGCTTCCCTATGTGGAAGTTTTTTCGTACATGTCCCATGCTGGCTTGTTCATGTTCGGAATTTATTTTACACATCCTGTGTTGGCTGCTTGATGTAGGGAGTTTCTATTACACATCCTGTGCTTGGTGCTTTATGTGGGGAGTTTCTCTCCCACATCCTGTTTCTCTTCCACATCCTCTGCTCACTTCTTTGTGTGGGGAGTTTCTCTTACACATCCTGTCCTGGCTTCTTCATGTGAAGAGTTTCTCTTACATGTCCCATGCTGGCCGCTCTATGTGGGGTATTTCTCTTACAGTTCCATGCTAGCTTCTTTATGTTGGTAGTTTCTCTTACACATCTTAGGCTGGGGAGTTTCTCTTACATGTCCCATGCTGGCTGTATAATGTGGGGAGTTTCTCTTACACATCCCATGCTGGCTTCTTGATGTGGGTAGTTTCTGTTACATGTTCCCTGGAGGCTGATGGCTGCTTCATGTTGGGATTTTCTCTTACACATCCCATGGATGTGCTTACCATACCAACTGCTTATCAAAAAACAAAAAACTGAAGAAAAAAACTAAAAAACTAAAATGGTTTCTCTTTCTGTGCTAAAATGGTTTCTCTTTGAAAAAGAAAATAAATGATAAATAAAAAGGTTTTAAATTCTCTTAAACCCATCTCATGTTGGCGTCTTTCTGTGTGGAATTTCTTCTTTAAAAAAAAGAAGAAAGTTATGAAAACTAAAAGTAAGTGTGTTTGTGTGTGTGTGTGTGTGTGTGTGTGTGTGTGTGTGTGTGTGTGTGTGTGTGTGTGTGTGTGTGTGTGTGTGTGTGAAAGAGAGAACTCCGAAAGTGAAAAACAATCGTCTCTTGTAGAATTGTTGTAGTAGTTTTACATTTGACACCTGTATCGTAATTGATCATCTTTGCTTGAGCCCAGCAAGACGCTAGACAGTTACCAGGGACTGTCACTTTGATGTCACTGTGATGTCACTTTGATGTCACTTTGATGTCACTGTGATGTCACTGTGATGTCACTTTGATGTCACTTTGATGTCACTGTGACATGGGGAGGTTATAGGTTGGCTGAGTTGACAAGACAGTTACAACAGCAGAAATACAGTCAATGCAAGATGATGATGACTTTTTTATTTGTTCATTTTTAATGAGGAAGTCATGTTTAAAGCCACAGTTGTGTCAGTCTCGATCTGTTTGTTGCCATGGAAACAGTGTTGCCTGATAATTGTCAAGTGTCTGATCAGCTACTCCCTGTATTCAAAATCGATGTTCGTGAGTCAATGCATACATGATACATGTGTGTGTGTGTGTATGTGTGTGGGGTGTGTGGGGTGTGTGTGTGTGTGTGTGGGGGGTCACTGAGTGTATGTGTGCATGCATGCATGTGTGCATGTGTGTGTGTCTTAAAATGAGACAGTGCAGGGGCATAAACTGGCCACCACAGCATGACTGAATCTGTCACAGATCACAATATCTGTGTGTGTGTGTGTGTGTGTGTGTGTGTGTGTGTGTGTGTGTGTGTGTGTGTGTACACATTTTAGCATAGTAATAATAATAATAATTACTTACTGCTTTATAATTATGTACCTGTTTTAAATTATTGTAATGTCTCTATGTTTTATAACAGTTATTTTGTGCATCGTTTTACAACTACTTCTTTTATATTAGTGTAATTTACTAAGTATGTACTAACTACTATGCGACTGTTTGTCTATATATACATATATGATATGTTAGTAAATGTAAATGGTATATATTATGTACATCTATGGGAACAAGCGTGTTGTTGAGCTTGCTCAGCGGGGAATAGCGCTATAGAAAATGTATGTATTAATTTTATTATTATTAATATGATCAGTTGCTTCACTAGATGAACCAACATGATCAGTAAGGGGGCGTAACACAACACTGACTTTTTTCACTTTCCCTTCTCCTGGTGCGCCTTCGTAAGTAAGTAAACATGGTGCTTAACATCCACAGAAACCATGAGGATTATTAGGGACAGGGAGAAGGGGCGGAAGGGGGTATGGAGGTTGGGGAAGAGGGAGATTATTTAGATACATATCGCTACTCTGTCACCACCAGAATGATTCCTGCATTAAGATGGGCAGTGATGAGAGCCATTTTAATGTTTCATTAATTGTGATGGACAAAGTCATAAGACAGTGTCCACAAACCACAACCTTTCTGAAGAGAGAGGAGAGCTGAAGCTGTATTGAACCACGTTCCTTCCGCTTACCAGCCTAATGCCTTACCACTAGGCCAAACCAGCTCATGCGCGCCTTCGAGGCAAGCAAAACCTGATATCAAGAGACCTTAATAATAATGTACTTTTATCATGTGCTCATCAACGCCCTGAGCGCTCACATGATAAATATTAACCTAAATATGATATTCTATACACATGTAGAGCATAGTCCTACCAATACAATTTACATAAAGAATTATTAAACACACACACACACACACACACACACACACACACACACACACACAAATGCACCACACACACACACACACACACACACACACACACACACACACACACACACACACACACACACAATGACTGTAGCAGAAACAGGGTACTGATATTAGTTAGGATGGAAATACTGTGAGAAGAGGAAGGTTTTCAGTTTGGCTTTAAAAGATGACAGGGTTGAACAGTGTCTAAGGTCTTGTGGGACTGAATTCCAAATGTGGGGTCCAAAGCAAGAGAAGGTGCAAAAGCCATGAGTCTTGAGTTTGTATTGTTGGATTTCCAGCATGCGTGTGTCTAAAGAGGAGCGTAGTAACAAGGCCAGGGGTCAAGCGCGCAGGCCTAGCTGACAACATCCAAACACAAAAAGGTTCAAACGAACGCTTGCTTATTTTAGCACGGGCACACAGTGTGTTTGGATCTTGTTTTAGAACGCTAGCAGTCATTCTGTTTCAGATTTTTTTCTTTTTTCTTCTTTTCTAGCTGACAACAGTTCATCGCGCGAGTAGTGTAAAGGAACAGACTTACCGCGCTCTTCTCGGCCAGGCGCACTGGCGTGGAAGTGGTCACTTTGCACGTGCCGGTACACCGATCCAGGTGAACACAATGATGGCCGCATCACACAGTCGAAAACACTAGTCCAAGCCAACAGAAAAATCCCAAACACGAGAAGACAAAACGATGCTGGGTCATAAACTGCCCACCACTGCATGACCGAATCCATCACACAACACCAAGACAACTGTCACACTCCAACATTCGCTGGAACACACAGCAATCCAAGCCAAACGTTGGAGCCGAGGTGCATGTCATCCTGCTAGGCGAGTGACCTCTGACCTCTGTGTGTGTCAGTGTGTGCACGGGGCTGGGAGTGGCAGGGGGAGGGGGGGGGGGGGGGGGGTAATTTCTGCACCTTAGACCCTGCTCAACGGCCATGTCATCTTTTAAAGCCAAACTGAAGACCTTCCTCTTCTCACAGTATTTCCACACTGATAATGATGAAGTGATGCTTAATGTCCTCAGATGTCAGTTGACATATTAGGGACAAGCTGTGATCAATGCCGAAGCACGTCCACGGAAACCAGAAGGCTCGTTAGGACGGACAGCCCAGGACGGCCACCTCGACTATCACACAGCTCCTGAACTATGAATTAATTCCACACCAACTAATACTGATCAGCTTATATACCCGGCAATTTCAGCTATAGTCATTGTTTGTGCGCGTCAGTGTGCGTGTCACGGTGTGTGTGTGTGTGTGTGTGTGTGTGTGTGTGTGTGTGTGTGTGTGTGTGTGTGTGTGTGTGTGTGTGTGTGCATATAATACCTTATATAAATTGTTTTGGTAGAACTGTCCTCTACGTGTGTATATTGTATTTCGGGTTAATATGAGCGTATCAGTCATGTGAGCGCTCAGGGCATTGATGAGCACATAATAAATGTACATTATTATTATTATTAAATTTCTCACCTAGCGGCAATACTGATTCACAGAAAGTGAGTTTTTATCATATTTGCGTCCGTCAGTGTGCGAATGCTCCTTTCAGACATTTGATCTAGATCTAGTTTCTGAGTAACCGTGTACACTTCCTGAGCCATTAGTGACGTTAGCAAAACAAAAGCTCTCAAATTTCATCCTTTTTTTCCCCCACCGTGATTGTTGTTTATTCTCAGTGAAGTGTCGTTTTGTCGCTTGATAAAGGGATTACCCCGAAAATTCGCATGTTGTGTTTTGGCCTAATATATTTGATGTGTTTATGTGTTTGGAGCTTCTTTTTTTCCTTTTCTTTTTTTCAGAACGCATAAGGATAACTCTGCATACCTTATGAATTTTCGCTTTACACGAGTTACTTCCCGTAGGCCACCGACACCATGCTAAGTCCGGGCACTGGCTTACGACATTCGGTGCCGGAAAGCGAGGGTCGAAGTGTGTGCGATGCGTTCTTCGGGGCTTTTTCGGCGTGGGAGGGGAGAGGAGCCAATGCACTTTGATTTTATTCTGTGCGTGTGCGTCACTGAGGTGATCCTATTCGACTGGCAGGAAATTTAAATTAATAATACAGTACGTCCACAAAAGAGGTGTGAACAGAAGTGTACATACACTGAAATATTCAAGAAAGATGAATTGAGGAACCAGATTAAGCTGTCAATTTGTAGAGTGGAAAAAACAAAGTGACAAATAAACAAAAACATAAAAAACTCAAGGATTTCATTTAAAAGGCATAGTGTAAATGTTAAATTACTTGAATTGAGCACTTTGGGATTTACCTGATAACTGACATGGTGAAAATAGCAATTATGTCAAAATGATTTCTCAAGAAGCTTTTGCCCTTGAAGGAAATTAACTTGTGTAGTACAAACTATATCTTTAAGGTATGCAGAGTTATCCATGCTGTTGTGGTGGTGGTGGGGGGATGTCCCGTTTTCTTTTTGGCTGCTCAGTTAAAAAAAAAAATAAAAAAAAATCTGGGCAGGGCCAAGGGGTTGGGGAGGAACTTCTTCTGTACATTAAATTTGTGTCACGCACAAGTGGTGTGATTCAGATCTGTAGTTATAAATGTTTTTGTTATTTAAGATGGGACATTATAACCCCAGACACAATAATAATAATCGATTATTTATGGCGCCCCATCTCGTAAGAGCCCAGAGTACATAATAATATAAGGATATGCTCATTTTATCACACACACACACACACACACACACACTACAAATACATGCATTACTGGCAATGGGTTGGTAGAACGAGAAGAAAGAAAACAACAGATCAGTATGTAGAAGAGAAGAGGTGGGTTTTCGGTTCTGACTTAAGAGAGTGAAGGCGAATGCCTGACACTAGTGACAGAGACAGGAAGAGAGTTCCAGATCACAGGTCTGATGTTTTGAAAGGCTCTCTCTTTCAGGGCCCATCCTAAGAACATGGAATGTTTGAGTATCCAACTCCATGGCTGAGCACAGAGAACAAGAAGGCGAGAAGAGGTATGGAGGAGCTGTACCAGAGACAATGTGGAAGCAGATGAGAGATATTTTGTATTGAATATGGCTGCTTATTGGTAGCCAGTGGAGGTCATAGAGTAAAGGAGTGATGTGGGCTGATTTAGGACTAAAAACAACAAGAATTTAAGCTTTGCACTCTTAGGATGTACAGCTGGGGATTTTTCCTGTGATAAAAAAGAAGATTTTTGCTATTCTTTTAATTCTGTACACATTGTCAGCCCTATTGTTTTGCATTACGTGCTTTGGGGTCATATTAGGTGTAGGTGTTTTACAAATAGTGTTTCACATTATGTAAGCTTCATTTTCCCCCCACCCCCACTATACTATGATGACAATACAGTCATTTTCATTATCACTTCACTTTTCACACTTTCCTCTTTGTAAAACGTTGCTGGACTTTATGCAGAAATAGTTTAACCTAAAATTCAACTTAAGACATTTCTCTTCTGAGAATATTTCAATTAAATCACATTGTCCTTCACTCCCATCAGTCTGGACAATGTGTGTGCGTGTGTGTGTGTGTGTGTGTGTGTGTGTGTGTGTGTGTGTGTGTGTGTGTGTGCATGTGCGTGTGTGTGTGTGTGTGCTTGTGTGCACCTTTTGCATAATTATGCTTGAACACTTGTTGCTATATATATATTTATTTATTTTTGATAACATTTTCCATCTTGATGTACATTATGTGTGTATGCTTGTTCAGCGCTTTGAGCTGCAGGGTAGGCGCTTTACAAATTTCCATATTATTATTAAAATTACTATAAACAGGATGAGCCAAAACATACAATGATTGATGACATGATGCACAAACATGAAGACACTGACACAAAAGCAGTTACTTCATTTGAACTTGAGTTTACTCAAAGTATGGACATGCACACCTTTTCACACTGAGACTACATAGTCTAAAACGGATTCATCACCACTTTAGTCCTGGAAACTTCACAAAACAAGCCAATGTACATATATGTATTCACAGAACTCTACATGGACAAAAAGAGTCTCTAAGAAGTTAAGAACAAAAGCAGCCATTCACACAACTCTACGTGGACTGAGGAGCTAGCCCTTCACATGGGCCACTTCCATTGGTTCTTGGGGGGCTCAGCGATGAGAGGCTCCCAGGCTCGCCACTGCAGCATCTTTCTTGACAGCAGCAGCTCCCGCTCCGCCTGCACACACACACATCATTACCATCATCACACTGTTCTTCACAGCTCTGCCTGCACACACACACACACACACACACACACACACACACACACACACACACACACACTCATCACCACTGTCATCAAACTGTTCTTCACAGTTCCACCTGCACACACACACACACACACACACACACACACACACACACACACACCATCACCATCATCACACTGTTCTTCACAGCTCCGCCTGCACACACACACATCATTACCATCATCACACTGTTCTTCACAGCTCTGCCTGCACACACACATACACACACACACACACACACACACACACACACACACTCATCACCACTGTCATCACACTGTTCTTCACAGTTCCACAGCACACACACACACACACACACACACACCATCACCATCATCACACTGTTCTTCACAGCTCCGCCTGCACACACACACACATCACCACCATCATCATCACACACACACACACACACACACACACATAATAATAATGATAATACTACTAATACTGTACACTTATCATGCACTCATCAATGCCCTCAGTGCTCACGATACATATTAACCTAAAGACAGTATCCTATACACACGTAGAGCACAGTTCTACCAAAACAATTTACATAAAGTATTATTTAAAGGACAAGTCCAAGGTTAGGGGTGATTTTTGACACGATTTCCATTAAAGCTCGCTGAAAACGATGATGTAGGTGAAACTGTGATCTGGAGGTTATAAATGCACGAAAAAAAGGCATTTTCTGTCGTACCGAAAGCATCGCCATGACGCCCAAATCACGTGACCATATGCCTACTACATCACTCTGGGGAGTCGCTGCAAAATGGCCAACTCGAGCTCCGAAGACGACACTGATACTTTGCCCGAGAGACCCACAAGGATACAGCCGTATCAGTTTGAGCCTGTCAGGCAGGATTTTGAAAGAGTACCGGAACATCATGTCAGCTCTGACATGCAGTATTCCATGGTGTTTGTGAAATCGCACTCACTGAAGTGCTCGCTACACAAATGGGCGTGATGCGGCGCAGCAAGAAAGTCAGCTTGTTTGAATTGTATAAACTTAATCCACTTTCGCCTCACTGCGGGTCGATTGCGTGGGAGCTTGTGCATTGTTATAGCTGGGGTCGTCTTGTTATGGCAACACAGTAGGCCGGCATAGTTAACTTTTTTGTCGACCACACGCATACACAATTTACTGAAGAATCTAACATGGCAACCGCACTGACTCCCCAGACTGACGCCACTTCCAGGGAAGGCTACAGAAAATAAAATCGATTAAAAATGCAATTAAACATTTATTTATTTATTATTTAATTAAATCTGAAACTATTGACCCATTTGTCAATCATTTCGATGGTCATTTTGCATACTTAAAAACCTTGGACTTTTACTTTAAACACACACACACACACACACACACTCTCTCTCTCTCTCTCACACACACACACACACACACACAAAAACAACAACAACCAAAAAAAGCTCTACAAACTCACACACACACAATGACTGTATCAAAAACAGGGTCCCGATATTAGTTAGCATGGAAATACTGTGAGAAGAGGAAGGTTTTCCATTTGGCTTTAAAAACATCATCACACTGTTCTTCACAGCTCTGCCTGAACACACACACACACACACACACACACACACACACACACACACACACATCATCATCACTGTGTTCTTCACAGCTCTGCACACACACACACACACACACACACACACACACACACACACACACACACACACACACACACACACACACATATCATCAGACTGTTCTTCACAGCTCAAAGAAAGCTCTGTGCCAAGGTCTACACCCAGTTTTCAGTTCAGATGAAGATGGTATGTATGTGCCTGGAAAAGCCCATATTCACTCAACCCAATCTCTCAGAAGCTTCTGTAATGTTGCCTTTGAAACAGTTCCAATGTTCATCTGACTGATGCCCAGCCTCCCATAATTATGGTTCCACAAGCTTCTGGTCAGACTCAGAGTGCCACACTGCACTGTGTTGACTAGTGGAACGCACAATGATCAGAATTTGATTCCAGCAATCAAATTCAGCTGCATCCAAAAATGCCAACTCCAAACACTGTACCAGTATTATTTGTAAAGAAGACTCCATCACATCCACTGTAATAAACAAAATGGAATCTCAGATCACCCCAACTCGCATGCCACCAGAGGTGGGAAAAACCACCCAGACATGCAACTTTAACATGACAACACAAAACATACGCACATTTTCCAGGTATACCCTTTTTTGGTATGTACCCTTTTCTTCCACTTGTTCTTCAATTTCTTTCAAACGTTTTTAATGATAGCAGTCAACTTTGTTTCAGATTTATTTGACTTATTTTTTCCTCTAGGAAAACACCCAGCTTTCCTTTTTTTAAATCAAGACTTTCAAAAGCCCTGCTTGGGTGGCTTGTTGACTTACACAAAATTCTGGCTGAAGATGAAAGAGTGATTTTTCAGAGAAGGGTGTGTACTACAAACAGTAAGTACTGACCTGTAGAATGACCTCTTCTATCTGACCAGCATTCAACTGCTTCTCCAGTTTGAATGGATCAGACTCCTGCACATATCAAACATACATGTTCATGTAAGACATAAGAATTTGGTTCCCACTAAGTATAGAACAAGGATTTTTTTATTTTTTTTAGTTTGTTCATTCATTTACCATCACTATCAGTATCACACCCATACAACAATACAACTCTATTCCAAGTGCCACTATTTAGTACAAAGCCTATTCACACAAACACCCCAATCAGGGGGGCGGGGATAGCTCAGTGGTTAGAGCACCGGACTCGTGATTGAAAGGTCGCAGGTTCGAATCCCTGCTGGAACGGCGGGAGAATTTTCTTCTCCAGGGTCGACTTTCTGTGCTGACTCTTATTTCGGTATCCGTTCCACCCCCGTGTTACCACAGTAGCACGTAAAAAATCCCGGTCATTCTGCCAAAAAGTGCAGGTGGCAGGTTACAGCTAAACACGCATACACCTTACGTATGTGGATTTTATTGAACCGTGCTTCGGCATTGGTCACAACTTGTCCCTAATATGTCAAATGACATCTGAGGACATTAAGCATCAACTCATCATCATCACCCCAATCATAGAAATAACTAATTACATTTAAACATTAATTTTAAGAACAGCCACAGCATAGGCCTACATGCACCATATAAATTAATTCATTATAAATATGTCATGGGAGGACCTAATGCTGCGATGACACCACCAGAATACTGTCATTGGCAGGAGCTGCAGCAAGTATAATTTTTGTTGCGACAAAACTTTTGTTGTGACAAACACACGTCGCAACAAAAGCCATGTTTTGTCACGACAAACACATGTTTGTTGGAACAAAAGTATGCTTGCTGCAACAACAAATTTTGTTGTGACAAAAGTATGTTTGTCGTGTCAAATATTTGGCGTGACAGAAGTTTTGTCACAACAAAAATATTTTGTCACAACAAACATAATTTTGTCATGACAAAACGTTTGTCACGACAAGCATACTTTTGTTGCGACAAAAATGATACTTGTGGCCGCTCCTGCCAATGACGGAATTCAGTCAGCAGCCTAAGCCACGAATCTTTACTTTATTGTGTGGGATAAAATCACTAGACAATGTGTACAAATGCACAGTGTTTTTGCTTCTTTATTCTCTTCCTCTTCTGTTCCAGCTTTGTCATCTTGTAATATCTACACTGCACGTGTTTAAGACCCAAACAAAGACTAGTACACAGATGAGGGCCCCAGCAAGAGAACTGACTTTAACCATTCATCAGGGAAGGAAACATTTTGCTGTTGTGATTTTGTCCAGCTATGTAATTGTTCTCTCAGCGCTGAACACATGTTAGGTGTAAGCGCCTTACAAATCTCTTTTATATTACATTTGGGTCTTCCTATGGCAGCTCTGGGTTGTTCTCCTGGGAAAGCCAGCTGCAGCTGAGTGGCCTTGACAGGAAGTCATGCACGGTTCTTAGCATTAGTAACAAGGCTATTCTTGCAAAGCCAGGTCTCTGACTTGCACCGACGCTGATCAATAAATTCAATAACTGATCAATTTCAAACAGCAAATCCTTTGATTTTACCCAAGGGGCTTAACAGAAGTCAGAGCCTTAGAACAGAAATCAGATCCTTACAATTTTCACTATGGACATTCTGTTCTTGATGATTTCTTCTGTGTGACGACGGTATGAAGCCTCCTGGGGGAACTTCTCTAGCGTCCGCAGGATCTTTTCGTACAGCACTTTCAAGGTCTGGAAACACATGAAAAACATTTCCTACAGTGCTTTCAAAGTCTGGGAACACATTGTACAATGTAATATTAAGTTGATTAACACCCAAACAGTTAAACACATTGTGCACACAGGGGCTGCAAATATTCAGAAAAACAAACAAACTGTTTTTAATTTAATGCAGCATAAACTCATCTGACACTATCGCTCAAAACCGAAGTGTTTACTGTATGCAATAAAAGCCCAGATCTCTATCATGGAATGTGTTTTAATGAAAGGCTTTAAGCAGTCTCTCTTTCAGCCCAGCTCTGTATCAAAGAATGTGTTTTAATAAAGGCTTTAAGCCGTCTATCTTTCTTTCAGTCTCTGTCTCTCTGATGTCGGGGTGCAAAGTCGGCTGTCGGAACATAGCGACTTTGGCTTGCCAGGATGGGTGACACCAAAAGAGGTCAGTGGAAGTTCACTGCCTGCATCAGTTTCTGGCCGCATTGCTAGTTTCCTGCTGTTCATTTGTGTGTGGGGCCAACCACATTTCTCAGCTCTGCACCATGTCACAAACTACAACACAGAAAACTCTGACTCGTTTTGTTTTATAGTTCATTAGCAGTGATGATAAAATTGATAGTTCTGAACCAGTTCCTTCCGCTAGCTCTGAGCTGGTCGACTACAGGCCACCTACTCAGGACGGCAAACAAACCAGCCAGGAATATGCCAGTACCAGAAAATCTGGAATATGCCAGTACCAGGAGATCTAACCAGGCATCAGTGAAAAATGTTAATTGTGATGGCAGGTCCCAAACTCGAGGATACTGAAAGAAGTGCTATTATCCTTCAGGCTTGCACAAAATTCTGCAGCTGGTGTGAGAGGCAGAATTTCAACTAGGTAGGTGCAAGACTGAATTCTTAAAAAACAACAACAAAAAAACAAACAAACATGGTCAGTGTGTATAGTGTCATGTTTGGTTGTATGCATTTTCTTCAAGACACTGCATTTGCTGTATGCAAGTTCTAAAAAGTGGTTGCAACCCCTGGCACATTTGACAATCTCACACACACAATTTTTATTTTTTTATTTTTTTATGATTCATTTCACTTGTGGCTTATTGGAGTTATTTGCACCTTTTTTTTTTCTTTTTCTTTTTTTTACACGTTATAAAAAACACACCAAATGATTGAAACAAAAACAAACATTATCACTGATAATGTGAATTGTAATATAAAAAAAAAGAGAGAAAAAAGAGAGAAAGAAAGCAGGAAACAAACACCACCATAAAAACATGCATGTTTTCACACCTTTTGTGGGTGGCGTGCAACTGCCAGCCCAGTCAGACCGGTCGTCTGCAACCAGAAAAAAAAAGAAAGAGGTTAGGATTTACTGGTAACTTTCTCCTTCCAGCCTGTGTGACTCTACAATGACCCCACAGTAATCACACACACACACACACACTCACACGCATGCATGCATGCATGCATGCACACACACACACGCGCACACACACACACACACAAACACACATGCATGCATGGATGCATACACGCAAGTGAAAAATCATAAATCATAAATTATACGGCCGAAACTTTCTTTTCAGACCATCTTAAAAAACATCAACCAAAAGTGGTTTCAAACTATGAGTCAAAGGAAGGGTGTTCCTCAGTAAGTATGAGGGGTTCATTTACATGGGATTTGATACACTTTAATTATTTATTTTTTAAACAGAAATCTGATGGGAAAGCTTTCACAAAAGTTGTCTTAGTTATGAAAAAATAGGAGGGGTGGTCTTTCATTTGTGTTTCCAATATACTGTCCAATTATTTATTTGCTAAAACAATGACAACAGATTTTTGATGGTATTCCATGTCATAAGATTTTTAAGAGCCTGAGAGTGAGACACATGGAAAGGCTTACACCTTATACTTTAGAGATGTGATCATTTATTTGTGATTTATCACATTCAAACTAATCCACACACACACACACACACTCACAAACACACATTTTTACGGCCTTGTAAATGATGTTTCAAACTACGAATGGCGAGGCCTGTAGGAAAGAGCAAGGAAGTGGTTAACTACTTAAACTACTTCCAGTACTTCAGTACGAATCATCAGCAACACATCGCGCATGCATAATACTGATCTGCGATAGCTATTTCAGTATTTGCAGCACTTAAAGAAGTACTGCACAAAAGTAAGAGACGTGAATTGTCTAACTGAGCAAACAATATATTTTCGCACATTTTAGGTACGTACATGATTATGACTTAATGATACCAATCTAGTAGAGCAGTACTGGTTCGTATCACCAGATCGAGACAAACCTCACCCTTTCGCAGAAATCATACTTTCATAGTTCATAGTGAACATGCCCCATTAAGTCAGAAGAAAAAATGAGATGCAACATGTTGACAAAAGCAGTCTGAATTATCAGAAGTGCATGCACGCTGAATTTGAACTAATACACTCGTTCAATTATAAAAGAAAGAGACAGAGTAGATTGTTACCAATTTCTGGGTCGCCATACTGCCGTCAAGGTTACAAAAGCTAGCAAGATTACATGACACATACCATTTCAGAACTGAGCCAAATAAGAAAAACTGTGCAAATTGACGACCATGTCCCCCCTGACACTGATGTATGCCGATGTATGATGTACACACACACACACACACACACACACACACACACACACACACACACACACACACACACACACACACACACACACACACACACACACACACACACACACACACACACACACACACACACACACACACACACACACACACACACACACACACACACACACACACGACTGACACTGACACGGCACACACAACTGACACACACACTGACACTGATTGACACGGCTACTGACACACACACGCACACTCAGTGACTCTCACACACACACACACACACACACACACACACACACACACACACACACACACACACACACACACACACACACACACACACACACACACACACACACACACACACACACACACACACACACACTCACACACACACACACACACACACACACACACACACACACACACCATGCCGAGATATCTCCGAGGGTGACCGCTACTAGAAATGGGAGGCGATCGGCAGACCTCCCGGTGGTTCCAGAGCAACCAGAACCCGTTTAAGTGTGAAAAACGTCAAAACACTCACAAACAACCCTGCACCGGACGCGCGGCCGAGCGCCTGTCAGATTGTTTACCGAAATTATAAACTTGCCCGGGCCCTTTTCCCCCGCCTAGCCGTTTCCAGCCTGGCCGTTTTTATTCCAAGACTCTAGCTCGATTTTTCGGCATCAGTTTTTGATTTTTCTGTTTCGACGATTCTACTTTCGTTTACAAACGGACGCCATCTTAGGGGTTGCTTTGCCAATTGCTTCCGTCAAAAAGTTAATGAATTATTTTTCCTAAAATCTAAAGCGTAGTTGCAGTTTTTTTTATGTAATCCAAAAAGGCAGATAATGCAGGACATGGCTGTTATTATGATGATTTTTATGGAATTTAGGTAAATTATTTCTTCTTCGAATAGTGCATTGAGCTAATGAAAACTCCCCTTGGAAGACGCTTTCAATGACTTCCGTTTACCGTTTAGCAGACGAAACTGAGGAATTTCGTTTCATACCGAGCAAAAACTACAAAATTACAGCGATTGAAAACATCCGAAAGAGAAAACATCCCTCAAGAAAAGAAGAGCACAAGAGGGAACAGCATTCAAAAGTGACAACGTTATTTGAGAAACACAATAAAAGCCGAACAAGAAAATGCGGCAGTGAAACTAACGGAAAAGCAATATAGGCATAAATTTCCCCAGCTTCTGCTAGCTTCTCCGTAGAGTAGTCGGTAACGCGCCGGGCTGCAATTTCACTGCCCAGGGTTCGAATCCGGTTTCTTCTCTCTTTTTTTTTTTCTCTCTTTCTTTCTTTTAAATAATTGTTCAGCTGCTGCAATCGCGGACATGTGCAACCAGATTT
>OY757547.1:23795407-23829407 GCA_963584105.1 Alviniconcha strummeri
TCAGCAAAGCAAACGAAAGGTGACGAGCAAAGAGTGACTGTCGATAATATCAGAACTGGTTGCGGTATTCAGAACAAAGAAAAAGAGTCCCACAGCCGGCCATGTGGGACTCCACAGGAGATGGGCACTGGGGCAGAGCTGCAGTCGTTGACAGCTACAGTTTGAGTTATGTTTAAGAGGCAAGAATAGAACCAGTGGAGAGCAGTGCTCTGTGTGTCAAAGACATGCTCAACACTTTGGAAAACAAAGTCCTCGTGGTCCGGACAGAAGACAGATGAGAGAGGGCTGGTGAAGGGTGCCCGGAAGCTGGTTCTTTGTCAAGAAATCGGGAAGAAAACAGAGACAGCGGAACCGTATAGTGCTCAAAGGCAACGTCAGACTCTGCCGCTGAGGGCATGGATCTCGCTGGCCCTCCTCCCTCAAGCCAGCGCTACCAGAAAGACGTGTCTTCAGTGGCAAGAACTTCGGAGCATGATGGTCCTAACAGGTTCGACTGGCGGTTCTTTGCGAGAACTCTGTAGAGATCCCATAGGGGAACCCCTCCGAGGTGATTTTGCATCTCTGAATGCTGCTTCCCTGAGAACATCTCTGACCAGAGCAGGACGCCTGTCCTTCTGATTGCCTCACCCTGACCGCGGTCACTGTTGGCTGAATTGAGTGGAGACACTCAAATAAAAGAGAAGTAGGAATAGAATCCAGTGATACAATAAAATGTCCGCTTCTTACAGCGCGTAGACATTACACAACAATGCCAGTGACATTAAAACTGACAGCACCGTCTGGAAAAAAAGAAGAAAACCCCCCACAAAAAACACACACACGAAACAACAACAACAACAACAACAACAACAACAACAACAACAACAACAACAACAACAACAACAAAAAACTCGCCATATATATAAGTATGAAGAACGGGCATTCATAGCATGTCGCTTAGCAGATGTAAGTTCAATGCCGATTTACTTATATCGAGCCTGTATCCTAAAGCCATTTTACGATGGTTTGGCATTTTTGATAGTGGAAGGCCAAACAGGTCATTTTTGTAGTACAAAAAACAAAACAACAGCAAACAAACAACAACAACAACAACACACACATACAACACACACACACACACACACACGCGCGCGCGCGCACACACACACACACACACACACACACACACAAGCGCGCATGCACGCACGCACGCGCGCAAGCATACACACACACACACACACACACACACACACACACACACACACACACACACACACACACACACACACACACACACACACACCAAAACACAAACGAAACAAAAACACATCGATCAGTCGAATCCCGAGAAAGCAGTTTTCTAGACCAGTTCTACAGTCTGTGTACGTTGACAGCTTCTACCGTTATACAATGCATGGTCCAGTTAGTAGATAGAAGCCGTTATACAATGCATGGTCCGGTTAGTAGCGAGAAGCCGTTATACAATGCATGGTCCAGCTGGTAGTAGATAGAAGCCGTTATACAATGCATGGTCCAGCTGGTAGTAGATAGAAGCGTTATACAATGTATGGTCCAGTTGGTAGTAGATAGAAGCGTTATACAATGTATGGTCCAGTTGGTAGTAGATAGAAACGTTATACAATGCATGGTCCAGTTGGTAGTAGATAGAAGCGTTATACAATGCATGGTCCAGCTGGTAGTAGATAGAAGTCGTTATACAATGCATGGTGTAGGTGGTAGTGTAAACAAGCCGTTGGAAAGTGCTTGGTCCATATGGTACGTGGGTAGTCCGGTTACTAGCGATAGCGAAATACTCGAAAAGTGTCTGTAGTGTAGGTGTGTCCTTCTGTAAACAGAAACATCATCACCATCATTTTGGACGTATGAATCAGCATGTACTAATCACACCTTTTGTTTTCAACATCAAATGGTATCCCATCCCGAAGAGCCAATACGGTCCTATGGATAGGAAATAATGAAATTAGCATTATACTCATAGCAATCTTTTCTTCTTCTTCTTCCTCCACTCCACATAATTATAGTATGGTTTCTTAAATCGACGTTTGAAAGTCGAGAAATTGACCGAGGGCGTTGTCATTTTGACCAAGTCAGTGCATTAGCAATGAACGTGTGGCATCCGTGTACATTACGTCATGAGTTAATCTTTTCTGCTTTTATTAAAAATGAATGAACCAACATGACAGTGGCCCGAGGAGCTCAAATTCCAATTAAAAAAGTACTTCTGCACAATCTTTTTTCCCTTCTTTTTTTAAAGCCTTTTAGTACAGGCTAACCTGCGACGATTGATGTTCCTTTGATTAGCGAGTTACGTGCATGATAGGGGATCGAGGCCGCTCGAAAGTGGTTTGATAGTGAATTTCAAAAAGAACATTTGCTGACAAGGTTTTGCTAACACAACTTTAATCTACACTATCCAAGGTGCAGGCGCACAACATAATTTTATACCCTCTAAATGTTGCACAATTTTAAGATACAGCCTTTTTCCCCCCGGCCCATTTTAGAATAGACAGGCAAACGAAGAAAGGGTAAAAGGGCCATCGCCAATCAGACAAACAATGGAACTGTTTCAAAGGTAGTTTGGGGAAACTGCTGAGATACTGGATGGAGCGCTTTTTATTTTTTTATTTTTTTATTTGTGTGTGTGTGTGTGTGTGTGTGTGTGTGTGTGTGTGTGTGTGTGTGTGTGTGTGTGTGTGTGTGTTTTCCAAGCGCAAATTTGCACTGCACAGCGAGCGAAGCATGGAACAAGTATGAGATTAACAGCCGTCTGACACCTAACAACAAATATCTACGTACATACAAAATAGATGATTGTTTATAACATTCAGTTAACTACTGCCATTATCAGAGCGAGCAATGATTGACTCCAGTTCTTTATCCTCGTCTGAGTGAGAAGCTAGACGTGTATTCTTCACTCAAACTTTTGATCACTCAATCATTGTCACTGAAGTATACTGAATCTTGAAACCAGTGAATTCAGTGCATGACCTACTCCAATTCTTTACCCATTCCTGAGTCAGACACCATGTTTGTTTTGTTTGTTGTTGTTTTGATTTCTTCATCAATGTCCCACTTCATGTTCACTGAAAGAAAAGGGAATCATGAATCAATGCATGATGTAAGGATTACCCCTGTTCGTTATCCTCCCGTTAATCAGGTGTCAGGTGTTCTTCACTTGAAATCACTTCATGTTACCGAAGTAAACTAGATCTCAAAATCTGTGATCAAAATCAGCGCACAATTTACTCAAATGATGCCAGGTATTTTTCATGCCAAAGGCAATCACAATGAAGCGAATACAAATGAGCCAGGTTGATTTCCTTATTCTTTTTGAGAACCTGTTCATCGAAAGTATCACCTTGTCTGATATTATGCTTATACGCAGTATCAAATAATTGCATATTAGGCACTGTTCCGGCACTAGCAGGGGCGACTTGACATGTGTATCCGCTTTCCTGTGAAAGTCTTGTAACGTTGTAGTGCTTGTGGTGCCTGCATAAAGAAGCACAGCATTTGATTAAATGATCCCTCTCTCTCTCTCTCTCTCTCTCTCTCTCACACACACACACACACACACACACACACACACACACAGAGGACTAGGCTGAGTGTACTCCAGCTCCGCTGTTTTTGTTCATTATTGTTGATTCTACCGTGTGTGGGACTGTGCTTTTTGTGCGACGCCTTCATCATGGACTGGACCCTTGTTTGGTGCTGGTTCTACGCTTCTTTGCCAGTCAGAATGCTACTTCTCGGGATTTTCATTTCAGTAAGATCGTGTGTGTTGAACTTTGAGTGCTAGCCATTAAATACAATCCTTGCCTGGCGACAGCACGTGCAACAGGGTAAATTTCAGTGCCGCGGACTTCAGCACGTGCCCTCAGTACAGGTGAGCCGTGTGAACGTGTGAGTGTCAGGTATGCACGTGATCAGCTGTTGGCAATGAAACCAGCACGCTTGACCCTTGATCTGAGGGACGTGGGCATTGGTTTGACTTAAATTGCTACGTACACATACCCGACGGGGAGGGAGGCGGAAGCAGAGGCACATCACTGTATTGAATACCACCTCCCAGCGCTCAGTGATACAACAGGCACAAAACAACGTGAACTTCGACAACCCGATCTCTGTCTCTTCTAAAGTCGGCAATACTTGGTCTGCTTCTTCCAAATTCTTCACTGTTGCTCAGTTCAACCCGCGCTCTGTCGGTCAACTAGAAAAATGCTCTAACATGAACGATTTCATTCTGGACCACAAAGTTGACTTTTTTCTCTCTCTGTTTTTGTATCGCTGAATCGTGGCTGCACCCTCGTGGTGTTGAAGCCAAACGTGCCATCTTGCATCACCCGGATACTGCACCATCTGCCCCCGTTCCTCCCGCGGTGGAGGCATCGCCTTAGTCCATCACTCAGGCATAACATGACAACTTGTTACGCGTAGTCAGTGACCGACTTGATAATGATTATGTAATATTTTGTGTATTACTGTGTAGAAATTTACAGACTATAGGATGCAGCCAACCCGTACTCTTCTTTGCCCTCCCCAATAGACTAAAAACACTGAACATTTCAAGTCGCTTTCGGCTGGATTCTTTATAACCACTGCAATGGAGTATTATGTTTGGGTTACCTCTGGGGCCATAAAATGGGACTACCAACCACCAGGGGGCTTTCATGCTTTCTGGGACTAAGACTAAGTTCTTCATTTCTGATGGCTGTAGTGCATGGAGAATGCTTTCAACTTTCAAATCATGACATTGTTGTGCATGAAAAAACTAGAGTGTATTACCTAATAACTCATTAAGTAAGTACTTGTGTAAATAAGTTCACCGCAGTTAGTCACTTTAGTCACTTATTCACAGGCTAGACATCTGTTAAACACTGGTAAGAACATGTTTTAATTTCCTGTTAAAAATGCTGTAGCTAACCTTGATGCCACAACCGATGATACAACAAAAACTTCACAACTTGCTGAGACAGTGTCATTAAGATAGTACACAACACAGGCCACAATGAAATGGACACTGGCTGAAACTGTGGCAGTGCTGTACCCCATCTGACCTCTGCTGCAGCACTGTGAGGCCAGCTGTGCTATTTTTAAACTACTGCTCTGGGCAACCGAATTCTCGGGGCTGGGAAGGTGTGTCTTGTTCTCATCGTTCTTCAAGAAGCTTTTCCAGGTGGAAGGTAATGGTGCCAAAGGTAAAACCTTACGACGTTGACCTTGACCCCGTTTGCTTTTTGTCCCGGCCTTCAAGCTGTCTGCGAGATAAACGTCCCAAACAATATCCAACCGTCGAACACTCTGAAGTTGTCCAAAAATGTAAGGCAAGAAGACGATGTTACTGAAGTCCTGGAAAGTGTTTAATGTCCTGGGGGAGAGCATTTGAGCAACAAAAGCACCGTCAAGGATCATCACATCTGCTTCAGGTGAGCGGTCTGCAGCAAGGTATGCAGCAGTATCTTTGCTGATCAGTTGTTCCTCTTCCTGCGTACAAGGTTCAAGCTCAGTTCCACTGATAAATCTGAAAGCTCTTCAATGGCGATATCATCGGTGACAGGGTCAACCGTCTCTTCATAATCAGTGTTATTTGTTTCAGCTACCAGGACCTCTTCCTCATCAGCATTTCCTGATCCAAGATGGGTGCGTTCAAGACACTTCTGCAAGCCTGCCTTTTTACCTGTCCGCACATCACCCAGTTTGCTGAATGACGGTGGTGTTGGCTGGTTTTAGTGCCTGAAAAATTCTGGCAGGTCCCCGTTCCTTGTCTGGCATGCAATGTAAAGCCGCGAAAACAACGAGCAGCCGTTGCGGAGGATTGTCAGGGAAGATTTCTGAGCCTTCCGTTGTTGCACAAACACATGCAGCTTGTTCTTTCGCTGAGGCTTTTTGATTGGTTTTGTTCTCTTTTGGAGCCTTTCCTCAACAAAGTTGTTATATTGCTGTATCCCAGTGGTGATGACTGAGCTAACTGCAGTAATGGCAGCCGCGTCTACAATGACTTTGGAATCCAGGGCGAAGAGGCATCCTCCATCGTCTTCAAATGGATCTCCAGTTTCTCAAAGGAAACAACAAGAGCTTGAACGTTTACGTCAGCTGAAGGCTTTTTGCGGTACATGGCTTTGCTCATGGTGATCCATGCAGTCTGCACTTTTGGATGTCATGCTATGCTCAAAGCTTTTGAGCAAACGAGCAATCTGTGGCCCAGCAGTCACCCACCGTCTCAAAGCACCCGGATTGCTGGCAAGTCCTGCTGCACCTCCATTTCCTTTTACCATCGCATTGCACTGCTCATGTGCTTGGTCATGTGCTTGTGCACAACAAACCCACCATTGCAAAAGGCTTGATACACTGATGGGTGCCTCAGAGTTGACACATGTCACAAAGGTACACTGATAACCATCTGGCGTAGTTGATGTTGTCAAGGGCGAAACAACAACAACAACATGGTAACAGCTTTGTCAGTGTCTGTATGAACTGGTTGAAGTATGCAATTCGGATGGATGGAGTGAACTGAAGAATGATCAGCTCCAACTCCAGCACACAGCTCCAATATGGAAACTTTGGCTGCTCTCGATGTTTCTTGGACCAGTCTTCAAATGTCTCATTTTTGTCCTCCCTTTTCTCAAATGCTCTGTGCTGCAAGATGTAGAGTGCAGCAGCAGTGATGTTTCATGCCAAGGTAGACTAGAACGGGCGTCTCTTTTGTTTTTGCATGGCGACGAGTTTGTGTCTGGGTGTCTTGTTTTTGTGAACCAAACTCGTTTTTACTATTGAATATCATCAGCTGGGAGATTGTTGATGCAGCCTGTCTTTGAAAAAACCCTGCCAGAACATCACCCTCGGTCTGTTCACACACAAACACACACACACACACACACACACACACACACACACACACACACACACACACACACACACACACACACACACACACACACACACGCACGCACACACACACAGTGTGTGTGTGAGCCTGACCATAGATCTGAAGGGAACTTCTTTTTTCGAACCACTTAAAGTTGGACTTCTCTGACTTCAAACAAGTCTGTGACATCATTGTAAACAATTTATTCATGAGAGCATAACACAAATCGTTATTATGACCACAACTGCTAACCACACACTTTACAGCCTCGCTTTTGCACGCGCAGACCTGCTCCCTTTATGACAGATCGCCTTCATTCTCACAGACTATACATGGAACGTGTTACAATAAATCGTGAGGATGAACTATTTACAGTGAAACTCTGTTATAGCGAGAGCGGACGGCCCAGGCACATTTTCTCGGTATTGCCGAGTTCTCGTTATTCCCAAATGACGAATTTACCAAGGGAAACAAAGGGAAATAATCTTGGCACCGGCTCCGTCGATCTGCGCGGCTTGCAATGTGATGGGGGTTGCGTCACACTAGGCCCACGTGCGGGGCGAGAACGCCAACGGCTCCGTGCGCTCTCGAGCCAGACGAAGATGAGAGGAGGGAGGGGGGGAGGGGGAGAGGGATTACACACTGCACAAGGACGCGCCTTTCGTTGTTTTTCATTGTTACCGGCCACCACGAGATGTGCCCTACCGGGAACTTGACGACGAGGTGGGGGTGGGGCGAGTGGCGAGAACTTTTGTGACCAGGAAGGATAGAAAATCTCTCGTTATTACCGAGATGATTATCCACTAACTCTCGTTAAACCCAATGGTTTATTTTCAAAGATAAAGAAGGATAAAAAACGGGGATTGAAGAATGTCTCGTTACTACAGTGTTCTCGTTATTACAGTTGTCGTTATTAATGGACTCCATTGTATCTGGGTGCCGAAAGCAGATTTAGCATGCGTCATGTATTATCAAAGTCAGGTCGACACGGCTGCTGAAGCAGACGACATCAGGATAATATCCAAGGAGGCACTCGGAAATTCCTGGGGCATTTTAAGTGCTATTCTGAGTCACAAATATCACCAGAATCATTTGCAACCGAAAATTGAGTTTGATCACGTATGTGTCTTTTCGTATGCGTCTGCGTCATTGATGTTTGATCTAGATCTAGTTTCCGAGTGACGACTTGCACGCTTCTGCCATCTTGGTTGAGTGGAATGTGGGTATTTTTTTCTATCGTGAACCACACTTGTCATAATTGTCTTTTCCTATTTTAAACAGTATGGAGAAGAAAAAAAGAAAGAAAAAAGAAAAGAAAAAAGAGAGAAAAAAAATGGATTTTTTATATATATTTTTTAAATCCACAGGTAATGAAAACGTTCCTTCCATTTCATTTATTCATCAGGCGTATCAAAACTACAAGATCTTGTGACTCATTTGCTTCTACCCAAAATGTCAAACTGATTTGTCTTAACAAGCTCACTAAATGGGAGAAGAGGCAAGAACAGAAAACTAGATATAGGTCTAGGTAAGTAAAACACGAAATAAAAACAAAGAATTACACGCACCATGCCAACAGAAGGAGAGATAATGAAGACACAGAAATTCAAGCAATACATTCTGATTCTCAGTGAGGAGAATTCCCACATTCACACCGTATGATTCTATGAGAAAGGCGGGGGAATCTAAATGAGGGAGAGGGTAAGAGCACACACACACACACACAAACTAGATCTAGCTAAGTAAAACCCGAAACAAAAAGAAAGAACCACACGGGTCATGCGAACAGGAGGGGAGAAAATGACGATACAAAAATTTCAAGCAATACATTCTTATTCTCAATGAGGAGAAAAGTTGAAGAATGGCTAAACAATACAATGCAAAAACAAACTAACAAATCATTTAACATTGCTCGTATTCTGGAGGATGTTGCATATTTGTTTCTGATGACCTAGCAAAAACTGCTTCTTTTTTCTTCCTTAAAAAAGAATCTTTTTTAAACGTTGTTCATCTTTCAGTATAAATGTTACTTTGTAGCAAATGCTGACATACATCAAGCTGGTAATCACATGACATTATAGATCAACATGACAAGAATTCGGGTCCAAGCTGGTCACCAGGTTTTGGGTTCTTTTTCTTATTCAAACTCCAATCAATCAATGTTTTATTTTATGTTTGTTCACATCGAGGTGATATTAGATTTTTTTAAAATATATATACTAGCTTACCCACAGGACTATGAACAATCAATTCAACAACAGAATTCATAATATCAGTATTATACAAAATATCTCTTCCGTTGTTGCAAGCATCAATGTGGGATCCATTTTTCTAAAATAACTCTGTGGTAAAAGGACATTCAGGTAGTATGTGTTTAACAGGTAGAATATTTTTACAAACGCAAGTCAAATTCTGTGAATATTTAGTGTTCCATATATTTAGACGTAACTTGTAAATTACTCTTGCTAAATACCTCAAACAGAAGGTATCGCAATTTTTTCAATTTATTTATACACATTCTTCTCAAGTATTGAAATAATCTCATGAGACAATAATAGTATGATGTTTCATACATGTTTTTCATTGCGCCTTCTTTTGCTAATTTATCTGACATTTCATTCCAGTAAAGACCACAATGAGACGGTACCCAACAAAACTCAATCCCAATACCCCTATACAGGATACAATGTATTAAATATTTTATTTCATAAAGTATGTCCCCTCTCATTTTACAGTCCCAGTTTTTCAGTGCATATAAAACTGATTTTGAGTCAACACGAATCCAAAAATTAAATGTTGCTAACTGATTATTGCATATGTAGTTTAATGCCATTAATATTGCAAATAACTCAGATGTGAATATGGAAAAACCTTTCCCTAAGTAAAAAGACTTGTACTTTTAATTCGGGAATGACGAATCCTGCTGCACTCTCCAATGAGTCCAGAACGGAACTATCAGTGAAAATCTTAATATGATTTTGATAGTTATTAATTAAACGTTCTCTTACTTCTATAGTTAAACTGTTTGTATATTCACTTTTCTTCAAATCAGTATAATCAGTATCAAATTTGGCGGTTATATGTTCCGACTGTGGCATTTGAGGCGATGTTGGGAGAACTGGAATTGATTTAATATGTATGTTACATTCGTTAATCAGATCGTTTATGTAATTTCAGACTGGCTGAATAGTTGGCATGTTTTGAGCTCTTTTGGGATAGTCTTTATTTGAATCTATGAAACTTTATTATGTTACAGACTTAATGACTGCAAGGCTTCTAATGACATATTTTGAACCGCCAACTTACGTTGTTGTGATAGAGACATCATTCCTTCTTCTGCGTATTTGTATGCACCGGAACACCAATGGCTAATTTAATTGCGTTACTATCGGTGCTTTGCACTTTCTTTAGGAATGTGTTGGGTGCAGAAAAATATACCTTCTGACCATAAATCAATTTTGATCTGACAGAAGATAAAAAGATCATTAATATTTTGTTAATTGTTGTACCGATGGACGAGCGGAGACTGGTGTGCGCATGTCAATCATTGTGTGTGTGTGTGTGTGTGTGTGTGTGTGTGTGTGTGTGTGTGTGTGTGTGTGTGTTGTTCGACAGGCGATAATGGTAATTTAAACTACAATAATTACGGTTTTGTTTGCTGAAATGTATGTTAATGTAGTTTTTGTGATAAGATGTTTGTACAGCGCAGTGAGTTTAACTCTGGTTAAAGAATAGCGCTTTATAAAATAAAAATAAAATAAATAATTTTTTTTTTATATTATTATTAAATGTAACAACGTTTATGTGTCATGACACCAAGACTGTGTACTATTTTCAGAAAATTCTGTCGTTTTCTGGCTTTACTGATTACATTTTCAAAGTGTAGCCTCCAGTTCAACTTAGTAGTTCGATACACTCCTAAAAACTTGGTACTCTGTTTGTAATGTAATAACTGACCATCTAGTTCTGTTTCAAGTAAGCTTTTCGGGTTTTCTCCATTATTAAAAAGTATTAAACATGTCTTCTCCCGTGATAATTCAAAACCGTTTTCCTTCATGTAAGCGGATAATTTATTCATTTCCGACTAACAATTTTTGTACATGACTTACCACCCTCTTATTTGTATGCTTTCTAAGAGCTGAGTTAACCCAAACAGCAATATCATCTGCATATTGAGCCACATGTGTGTTAATTGATAATGCTTTTGGGAGATCATATATAATAATATATGTACGATAATTAAACCCTGTGGATTTTTTTATTTGATGTGTGTGTGTGTGTGTGTGTGTGTGTGTGTGTGTGTGTGTGTGTGTGTGTGTGTGTTAGATGAATATGTCTTACCTACTCGAGTACAAATACATCTTTCGGATAAGAAGTTTTTAAAACATTGAAACATCACACCAGCTATTCCTATGTTTTTCAGTTTATAAAATAGTCTGGCGTGGCACGCACTGTCCAGAACGGACATATTTAACATAAAATAAATGTGGCCAGAGTACTTTTTCTCCTCAAAAGCAGGTGTGTTTTTTAAATATGACTTGTGAGTTTTACTAAATGATCAGTTGTACATCTTCCTTTCCTAAAACCTGCTTGAATAGCAGGGATTATGTCATTTGTTTCACAGTAATGTACCAACCGTTTGAGTATGATTTTTTCCATTATCTTACCCGCTCGCGATGTGAGTGCAACTGGTCTGTAGTTGGCAATTGCTGATTTTGGTTTGCCTTGTTTTAGAATCGGAATTATTACCGACTGCTTCCAGATACTAGGAAGAGTTTCATTTAACCAATATGTTTTGGTAAAAATGCACGTAATAACTGTTTCCGGCAAATGGTCCAGCATTTGATATAATATACCATCAATACCAACTGCTGTAATATTTGATGCAAAAGACTTCAGAGTCTCTATACATTCATCATACTGTAAGGGGGAATTTAAATAACGACAATGGTTTGGAATTGCGTTCTTGTATTCTTTTTGTTCTTCCTTTCTAAATTTGATAACTGATGGATTGAGATTTGATGATAAACTATTTTCTGCAAACATACTTCTGCTTTATCTTGTCTGTTTGGAAAGTCATTATTTTCTAATTTGATAGGATATGCTTGTAATTTGTATCCATTTTTCATTTCTTCAGCTGTTTTCCTTTTTGATTCAAACTTTCCTGTCTACATAATTTATGTAAATTTTACCTCACACTTTTTTAGGCTGTGAATTTGTATTCTCTGCTTAATGCTGAGTCTATATATAGCTTAGCTCTTATGACTGGTTTAATGATGCTGCCATTGAAGACTGCATAACTTCGGCTTTTCTCTCTCCTTTAAACCTCTCTACAGAGATATTTACGCATTAGCTCAAACGTTGTCACGCTATATGCATTTTCTGACTAATGCTGAATATGTTGGTACCAAAATCATGACTACATCTCTTTCTATTCTGTAGTTATAATTGATCTTATGGTGCTACTAACAAAGACAGAAGATCGGACAACGTGCAAGATGAGAGCTTTAATTAGCATCTTTGGTATTATGTAAGTCCCTGATTGAGTGAGGAGCAGTACTCAAAACATTGTTTTCTTTGTGGTGCAAATACTGAATAGGGAACAGGGATATGTGAATGATAATTTGTGTGTTAGAGGCATTTTGTATAATGTGCGTAAAACGCCTAAATGTGTTGATATTATATCTCAGACTCTATTTGTGATAAGTGCATGAAATTTGGCAAGTGCACTTGCCGTGTGGTTCTCCTTAATACGATATATGTTTGAACTGGATTGTCTCAGTTTAAAATTTGGCTGGACCTACCTACACAGAACCAGTAGTGTGATGATGATCGCTTTTATGTAGGGCGGAGTATACTCCGCTCTCGAGCAGACTCACTACGCTTTGGCGCATGTGATTCTAAATGAGTGACTGTTGCTTTTTACTGTACAGCGTTGTCTGGTTCTTACAAGGCTGGTTGCCGTGTTGGCGCGTTCTGTGTACACCATAAAACCATGCACCATGTCAGGTCACACCGTATCTTTTAGTTTTACGTGCACATGCGCGCGCACACCCACACACTATCGGAACTTGACCATACCTTAAGATCCATTGTGTAACTGTTCAAGAAATCAAGTCATTTCATAGAAGTACAGTCTGCCTCTCGGAGGAAAGTTACAATTGGGGGTAGAGATGGGGGTGAGAAAAGCACACAGATCTAGCAACAGGAGACACACAAAAATGTAGGTACAGAACCTAAAAAGGAGACACACAAAAATGTAGGTACAGAACCTAAAAATCATTACCTTTTTCGATGGCGTGAAACAGAAAGAAAGGATGGAAACGGGTACAGATTTCTTTTTCTTTTTTTCTTTCTTCATTTTTCTTTCTTAAAGGTGGAGAGGGCCCACCCCTCTAGATGGGGCGAGACAGAAACTGGATTTTAATATTTTGTCAATCCCGCACAGGGTTACTTTAGGATGAACGGAAAGACAGAGAGGAGAGAGGCACAGATAAATACAATGTGACCGGGAAATGACCGCATACATTTAAGCGAGAGAGTGTACCCTTTTTAAATGATATTCACGATGGAGGTCAAGTTGGGTCACGAAATCGAAAGCGAAGTTGGGTTCTCTATTGGCACGAGATAATTCTTAACGAGTAGGTCACGGCGGGTCACGAGATCGACTCGGTTTCCTGTGGGTTCATTCGTCTCGCCAAATCTTCATTAACCCCTCTTTTTTTCACCGGATCATTTTGTTGTCTGCAAAAAAGTACAGTTCAACCTCGCTTTCGGTCTAGTGACTCGCCGTGACCTGGCTCATTAAGAATACATCCCCATATGATTAGAGACTCAACCTATCTTTCGATCTTGTAACCCGCCGTGACTATCTCATAGAGTGGTCCACAGTTAACATGAATCTTGTACTTACGACTCGAGAGCCATCTGTAGAATATACCCCTCCAGATCTTACCACGGTTGACGTCTGTAATTGTGATGTACTCAACAAACCACCAATCTGATCCAGTCAACCACGACCATGAACCACCTTTTCTCCGTACAAAAATGGTTTGAATCTGTAATAAAATTCAGTTCAGTTCAGTTCAGTTCAACATAGCATTAAGCACTGCAAAAAGGTACAGTTCAACCTCACTTTCGGTCTAGTGACTCGCCGTGACCTAGCTCATTAAGAATACGTCCCCATATGTTTAGAGAACCCAACCTCGCCTGTATCCACGCTATCCTTTTCTCCGCAGTTTCCCCAGTTTTGTTTTTGATACGAACTGTAATTAAAGGGGAACCGAACAGAGGAAGCATCACAGGACGGCCCTATCCATAGGAAATGATAC
The DNA here is from genome assembly GCA_963584105.1 of Alviniconcha strummeri. Taxonomy (NCBI): domain Eukaryota; kingdom Metazoa; phylum Mollusca; class Gastropoda; family Provannidae; genus Alviniconcha; species Alviniconcha strummeri. The sequence continues at coordinate 23,809,607 of OY757547.1, forward strand.
ACACAGAGAAAAACATTTCACTGGATTTCTGTTTGTTAAATATCACTTTTGAAAGTCGCGAAAACACGACCGTGGAGTCACACCTTAAAACGGCTGCCTTACATTGATTTGTTCTGACTTGTTTAATTCCATGCACCATGAAAACAAAATGACTTACTGCCCCCAAATATGGACTGTGTATTGTAAAGTTATCTAGATGACCCCGTTCGAAGTCATTTCTGTTTGGATCATCCAGGTTGTAGCCTCTGCTCTCGCAGGCGGTGCCACGAAGACTGAGGATTATGTCATCATCTGTTTCCGAATCCCCATAGGTTCCCGTTTTCGTTCGTACCATGTATGGAACTGGAAAGGAGGCCAAAAATTCCTTCTATATAATTATAAAAGTGATCAACAGCAACATCATTTGGTCAAAACAATAATAAAAACATTGCGGATAAACAAAGAAATATCGCTGTTGATTGATTCATTATGTTTAAAGAGGAACTGAACTGAAGAAGCATGTTTGTTAAAAATATTAAGAAACAAAATTTATATATAATTTTTGAATCAGCATAAAATTTTTAAAAATTAAATAAAAAATCAATTCGTCATCTGGTTTTCATTTGTAAGAAAATAATAATAATAATAAAAGTTTGAAAGGGACGAAAGCAGGACCGTAAGGGCTGCCATTTTGTGCCCAGCAGGATGTAGCAGTGACGTCATAAACAAAGCCAGCATGTGTTTCAAATGTATAAAATACATCACGAAGCAACCTTTTTCTGTTCTTTGTCGAAGAGCGAGGTAACATGGCTCTCCCTTGAGAAGCTCAAACTGAAAGCAAAAACTAAAGTACCTGTTGTGCATAAACATTTAATTTCTCTATCAGCCCGCACTCCAAGAAAAGTACCACCCTCCCAGCACCTCCATGGAACAGACAGAGCAGAAGGCAGTCCAACAGTTCAGCCGCTTGGGGTGCGTGATCTCTGGCACGATAGTGGCTGAGTAATTATATTCGGGTAGAAAAGGTCTAGTTACCGGAATAATGTTGACGTTGTGAAACATGCGCACTGTGCTTGGGGACCAGGCCGCGAGAGTAAAGACGAAAGCCGTTACATGATATCAGAAGTGGGCTTAGATCAAAAATTCCAATTCACAAAAAGAGTCTGTTGAATGCGCCGAAAAGACTTCAACGCGTGTTGTTGGGAGCGCTGAAATATGACTACGAGGTAGTCTACAAAAAGGGAACAGACATGTTCGTAGCCGATACACTGAGTAGGGCATTAGAGAAGAACAGAACTGGAAGAATGAAGACGGAGAAAGAAGAAATCTTCCAGACTGATGGCTGATATGGACCGTTGATATGGCGTTACATGTCTCTATTTCGGAGGAAAGACTGGCTGAACTACAGTCAGCAACCAGGCAAGATCCAGATCTCTGTATGCTTGCTGATGAAAATCATCCAATCAGACTGGCCGGAACACAGGAAAGAGGTGCCAGCAAACCTGCAGATGTATTTTCCATTCAGAGAAAGGTTGTCTATACTGAACGGGCTGATCTGAAAAAAAGAAAAAAAAGAACAGTCATTCCGGCGATAGGAAAGACAAGAGAGAGTATTATGCAAGCTCTCCACAAGAGCCACACGGCACTACAGGGATGTTTGCGAAGAGCACGGGAAGTCGTCTATTGGCCAGGACTCCACACAGACTTGGAGAGGTTTCTGTCACAGTGCGAACCGTGTCAGACATTTAAAAAAAGAACCAAACCAAAGAACCACCAGTGAGTCATCCAATACCAGACATGTGACGCCATATCAACGGTCCATATCAGTCATCACTCTGGAAGATTTCTTCTTTCTCCGCCTGGACCTGATGGACTACGCAGGTAAGGGCTACCTTGTCACAGTTGACTACTCCTCGAATTTCTTTGAGGTCGACAGACTTCAAGACAAGGCTGCAAGCTACAAGCTGATCTAACTACAAGCTCAAAGCTCACTTTGCGCGACATGGCGAACGAGTAGTCTCGGACAATGGACCACCGTTTCAGTCGAGTAGTTCTGAAGGTTTCGTAACCACTAGGGGTTTCCAACATGTTACTAGTTCACCAAAATACCCGCAGTCCAATGGAAAAGCAGAAAATGCCGTGAAAGCAGCCAAAAATCTGATTAGAAAAACCACGGAAGAGAGTTCCAGTCCATACCTGGTTGCGAAACATACTATCCGAAAACATGAACAGCTCACCAAGCCAAAGGTTGTTCAGTAGGAGAACTCGAACATAGCTACCAATGGCATAAACATTGTCGACACCGCGGACATGCACAGATACCAAAAACAAGCTGATAGGGAGAAAGCAAAAACAGCAGCAGTAACAACAATAAGAATAACGATATACTTTATTAATGCCAGTGGGAAATTAAAGCTGTCTTTCGATCGCACAACGAAGAACATATCTCAATAATTCTAAATCATGAACCACACGCACATACACACTCTTAGACATACGCCCCCTTTCTCTCAATCTGCATACACTAATACTTAGTTATGGCAAACCCAATATTACCTGGAATAAATCTGTGTCAAGCCAAAACGTAAAAATTCTCAAATTAAATAAAGAATCATTAGTACTACAAAAGAGGTGCCGTGCCTCTTGACGCATTGTCACCAGGGCATACAGTCAGGTTCAAACAACCGCACTCAGACCGCTGGACAAAAGCAATCGTGCAAGGTCAGGTAGACATCAGGTCGTGCCAAATACAAACAGAAGATGGGAAAGAATTTTGGAGAAACCGCAGACACCTCAGTAAAGCACAGGAACCAGACTGGTTTGCGAACAAAAGAAACATACAAGCACAATACAAACAGAACAAGGCCACAGAAAACAAGCAGACTGACAAGCCAGAACAGAACATGCGATGAAGGAGAGAAAGCAAATACAACCACCAGCAATACCACAAGATACAGAAACAAGTATAGACACACGTACCAACACATCAGAGACACAGGACAAAATAGAGACAGCTAGAGGGGCAAGTGCACCGACACAGCAGAGTGGCAGAGTTGTAAAGACACCCACGTACTTGCAAAACTGTCAAACACGAGTAATGCCGGGGCAGAAAATGGAAAGGAGAAGAAGAAGAAAAAAAAAAAAAAAAAAAAAAAGAAGAAGAAGAAGAAGAAGAAGAAACACACACACACACACACACACACACACACACACACACACACACACACACACACACACACACACACACACACACACACACACACACACACACACAACAACAACAAAAAACACAAAAAACACACACATAAAAAACACAAACTCAGCCGACTTATAGTTTGTGGTTTAGACGGTGCATTTAAAAATAAAATAAAAATTAAGTAGTTCTGTTGATGTGTCAGTCTCAGTCCAGTACTGTAGGATGTGTGGTACTAGGCTAGGCCTAGTATGCGAATTTACTTGCAGTTTAAGGGAACATCTAGCAAGCAACATGCAAGACAGTCATGTGTAAAGTGTAACATATGGCTAAGTTGCAATGCTTTATAGACAGGTGGCTAGACTATCAGCTGCCATATGTGGAAGCTGTATGCCACTGTGATAGACTACTGTGAATTTGTATTACTGGTCACTCCAAGTGCCATCTTACAAGAGTAGAGTGCCTGGTTGTTGATAATTGTGGATGTGGGCTCCATTGTTCATTCATATTCTCTTCAAGGTCAAGTGTCAGTATACCTAGAGATAGCATGCAAGCTGGCCAGACAATTATAATCATAGTTTTTGTTTTGTTTGTTTGTTTGTTTGTTGCATTCACACCTGGCTGACTGACTCAGTGGCAGTGTAGCATTCATGACCTGTCCTTATTCTATTTTGTTTTGGTTTGACTGGTTAATCTAGACTGATTGATGATCGCTTATATAGCGCTATTCTGCGCTCTCTTGAGCGTGTGCCCGAGTCAAGATGAGTGATAGTTGTGGACTGATAGAACTGTGCTCTGACATGATGGTAGGTCCATCATACTGTGTTCATAACAATGGTTTTGTGATGTTTCCCCCCTTGCACATGGTCACTACTACAGTTACTTAGTTTTACAGTGGTTTTGGATTACTAAGTTCTAGAATGGTATGCTATGTTGCCTTATTAATTGTTGTGTGAGTACTTATGTCACTTAGAGTTGTATGCATTTCACTGAGAGAGTATTATGTAGTTGTTTCATATACTCTGATGAGATGTTCCCTGCAACCTACCCCTCAGTCCCTTAGTATGCTTCAGTGTGAGTAATTGCAAGACGTTATTAATGGATATTGTTCTGTGATGTGTCCATTCCGTGTCAAACGGTGTCACTAGTGGTTATTCCGTCAACTTTAGCTTACAATGTTTCTTCAGTTCATGTTTGTTGTGGTTAGTGCATTTTATGATTTTATACATTTCATTGAGAGTACTATGTGGTTGTTTCATAGGCTCCAATGTAATGTTGCAGGCACAACAATGACTTAGTACTATACTATAATTTTGTATTTTGATTTCTAAAACATTATATGTATTTATTATTATTATGTGTAAATGATGTATGGTCGGTTGGACCTACAATTGTGTTTATTGTTTGTCACAGCGTGCTGTCTTCCCAACCAATAAACGTTCACACATTTATATTGAGACTATCAGCTGCCATAGGTGGTGGTCTTTCACCACCACCTGTCACACACATAAACAAACAACAACAACAAAACAAACAAAAACAACCACCGCCGATGACCATTGAAGAAGATAGCACAGCCCAAACTTGACCAATGCACTTCCTCGTCAACTTTATGCAAAAAAGAAAGAAAAAGGAAACGAAAGAAAAAAAAGACAAGAAAAAAAAGAAGAAAAAAAAAGAAGAAGAAGAAGAAAAGACGCAGTTAATCGCCAAGGCAGGCACATCAGCTGTGATGTCTTTTGGGTATTGTTTAGTTTGGTAAGCGCGTGTTCATGTGATCAGGTTCTAGAAAGCATCAGTCCATGAATGTATCTCAGAGCAAAACTTTGCACAGACCCATTTGTGTGAATTCAACTACTGAAAGTCTGTCTCAGCTCTCATACTTGTCCTTTTTTTGTGATCACGTTTTCTTAGCAACCCCCACCACCCACCCCATTCCGACACTGTGTGTCAATAACTCTTCTATTAGTACCACAGCATTCACAAACCAACTCAGAAATAAGACTTCGAAAAGGCTTACTCTTGCCTCCCGAGCACGATCGTCGGTGATGATGATGACCAAGCCTGTATGTGCATAATAGAAAACAGAAGTAGTGGTAATCACCTTGGCTTATAATTTACAGACACACGCACGCACGCACGCGTTTAGTACAGAAAAACTGAACAAAACGCATACACGAAAGACAGAAAAGATATAAACTGTGGAACACGCACACAGACACACGCGATCAATAATTTCCCTGGTGTGCACATTTGTAATTGATCACATTCAAATTTAAGACAAAGACCCTGTAGCTCCGGTATGATAACTGTAATCGAAGTGGGGGAAAAGGTACTTTCTTTATTGTAAAAGGTGGTGAATAAAGAACGTGAAGACACAACAACCGGACTTACAGGTGGTCAGGCATTGAAACTGAGGAGTTCCGGCCATGGTGGTGATGGTGTGCAGTCCGGTGTTTGTGATGAGCACGCTTCGACAGAGTGTGACAGCCTGTCCGAACAATAATCCGTAGTTAATTATTTTTTCTCTCTCCTGATTTCTGCTTTCGCCGATGTTGCGTCAGACAGCTTTGAATAATATTTGGTTTAAGAGTTCAGTGTCACGACGAACCACTTGGCATGCCAATTAAAGGAGCAGCCATTCCATCTGACCCTTCTAGTGTCCGTTTTTGACCAACTGATCGCCGCACAACACGGCATATTCGCTATCAACCTGGTTCGCGGTTGGAACTTTGGGGTGAACGTTCAGGGGACATCACTCCGCGCGGTAGCTTCAAGTGTTCCATTAATAAGAGTTACCAGTAAAGCAGTCTATTAGTCTATGTCTGTGGACCTAGCACAAACCTACCATGCAGCATTCGCGCAAGCATTCGGAAAGCCACGGGGACTGGGCGGAACTGAAGGGTGTAAAACGTAGGTCTCAGATGAACAGTGACTACATGCAGTCACCCGAAAACCGCTAGCTCTCTGTCTTTATCTGTCTGTCTGTCTGTCTCTCTCGCTTTCTGTCTGTCTCCCCCTAGCAGTTTTCTCTCATAATCCATGCTATGTACCTGCTTCAAGGTGTACAAGTGTTCGCTCGAAAGGAGCTGAATGTGTGACAGGATCTGAATATCAGAGAGAGGTTGTTCCATAGAAAGGCACCAGATAAAACTATCGTTTGTTTTGAACATATCTCGCCTTGGCTTAAGCCCGTTCTTAATTGGGCAAACTGTTCGCCAAACATACTTCGGACAGTTCGACGAAATATAATTCGTTTCTTAATTAAACTTTTAGTTCGCCGAACATGGTTTACACATTTCGGCCTGAGACAATCTCTGGGTTAGACTTACTATACTTCGTTCTTAACTGGCTTGTTGTGAGATGCAAGCTTCGGCCCGAACTTGCGGCAGACGCGCAGCAGACAGCATGACCCAAAATGTAGGCTAAAGTCCAGTCAAGTCAAGTCAGTATTCTTTAATCATCGCTCACAGGGCGATTCAACTAACTGCTTGGATCCCAGAGAAAAGGCTGCGCCTTCCCCAAGTCAACAAATATGTCAATTCCCTTTCGGAGTGAGTGAAGTATCGACACCGTCATCCATATTTTCTCTCTTTCTTCCTTGTTCACAGGAGAGCTCTCTGCTCTCAACCAATCAGAGGGTAGACTCTCCGAACTGTGCGAATATTCCCAGCACATGTTGAACGAAGCTTTTCGGGCTCCGAAGAGAGCTTCGTCGCAGTTCGGCGAATAACCCGAACTAGATTCGCGAAGCAAAAGTTCGCTCAATTAAGAACGAACAATATTGGTGGTGAAGTATTGCTTAATGTCCTCAGATGTCAGTTGACATATTAGGGACAAGTTGTGACCAATGCCGAAGCACGGTTCAGTAATTATTTATGTCCACTGAAACCAGAAGGCTCATTAGGACGGACAGCCCAGGACGTCCACCTCGACTCTCACACAGCTCCTGAACTATGCGAACGAACAATATCCGCCGAACTTATTATATATATTTTTTAATAGGTTCGACGAATAACCCGAACTATTTTCTTGAAACAAATGTTCGCCCAATAGACGATTTCCGGAAATAACAGGGGAGATAATCCGGAAGAGTGAAGCCTCTGCAGTAGGACACCATTTCAGACACGGACTTGATTTATATACTGGCATATATAGGTCCATGATTTCGGAATGGAGGCGGCAGTCGAAAAGCGCTGGTCTGTGACAGTATCAGACCTTCAGGTATGGACCTAAGCAGCAGCTGGACTGCCAGCTGCGCGCTATGCGCGAGAAACACTTATTTTTTCCGCGTACTACGGTCTTTTAGTTGGGGGCTACATGCGGTGTATCCGTTTGGAATGGCGGACTGAATCGACTGCGAGCATTCATTATTTACGCCGTGTTCTTGATTAAGAAGAAGAAATGTAAAATACCATCGGTATCGTCAATCAATCAATATTTTATTTTATGTCTGTTCACATCGAGGTGATACTAGATCGCCCTCCCCCACCCCCACCCCCCAAAAACAAAACAAACAACATATAATTATTATTTATACTAATTTCCCCACAGGAATATGAACAATCGATTGGACAATATTAGTGATAACATCAATATCATATAAAATATCTCTTACATTGTTGTAAGCATTTAAGTCATATTCATTTTTCTGAAATAACTCTAAGATGTTTAAGATGTTTTTACAAACGCATGTCACATTCTGTGAATATTTAGTTTTCCATAAATTTAAACGTAACTTGTGTATTACTCTTGCTAAATATCTAGAACAAGAAGGTATCGCAGATTTACTTTTTTCCATTTGTTTATTTCTTAAGTAGTGAATTAATCTCATGAGAGTAGTAGGTTATTGGATGATATCAGAATTAATCTCATGAGAGTAGTAGGTTATTGGATGATATCAGACATGTTTTTCATTGCACCTTGTTTAGCCAATTTGTCTGATATTTCATTCCAATAAAGACCACAATGAGACGGTACCCCCCCAAAAAACAAACAAACAACAAAAACAAAACAAAAACAAAACAACAACAACACAACCTCAATCCCAATACCCTTGTACATGATACAATGTATTAAATACTTCATAAAATATATCCCCTCTCATTTTACAGTTCCAGTTATTCAATGCACAGAGAACTGATTCTGAGTCAACACAGATCACAAAATTATATATTGCTAACTGAATATTGCATATGTAGTTTAATACCATTAATATTGCATATAACTCAGATGTAAAAATGGAAAACCCTTCCCTAAGTAAAAAGATTTTTGCACTTTTAAATCAGAAATAACGAATCCTGCTCCACTGTCTGAGTCCAGAGCGGAACCATCAGTAAAAACCAGAGCGGAACCATCAGTAAAAATCTTAAAATGATTTTTATATTTATTATTTACATGTTCTCTTACTTGTATAGCTAAAATGTTTGTAGATTCATTTTTCTTAAAATCAGTAAAACCAGTATCAAATTTGATATTTATGTGTTCCCACTGTGGCATTTGAGGTGATGTAGGGAGAACTGGAATTGATTTAATATCTATGTTACATTCTTTAATCAAATCGTTTATATTGGCTGGATAGATGATATGCTTTGAGCACTTTTGGGTTAGTCTTTATTTGAATCTATGAAAATTTATTCTGTTACCGAATTAATGACTGCAAGACTTCTGATTACATATTTTGAAACCGCCAACAATATACGTTGTTCGGAGAGAGATATCATTCCTGCTTCTGCGTAAGATTTGCTGGTATTTGTATGCACCGGAACACCAATGGCTAATTTAATTGCTTTACTATCGATGCTTTGCAGCTTCTTTAGGAGTGTGTTTGGTACCTCCTGACCATAAATCTATTTCGATCTCACTAAAGATATTGATAAATGTAATAACGTTTTTGTGTCCTGACTCCAAGACTGTATCCTGTTTTTAAAATATTTTTATATATAGAAAATTCAGTCGTTTTCTGGCTTTATTTATTAAATTTTCAATGTGTAGCCAGCTTAGTAGTTATATACAAACACAAAAACTTTGTATTTTGTTTTTGTAATTTAATAACTGACCATCTAGTTCTATTTGAGGTAAGCTTTTCGGGTTTTCTCAATTATTAAAAAGCATTAAACACGTCTTCTCCCGTGGTAACTCAAAACCGTTATCCTTCATGTAAGTAGCTAATTTATTTCCGATTGATATAGTTTTTGTACATGATTTACCACCCTCTTATTTGTATGCTTTCTAAGAGTTGTGTTAACCCAAATAGCAATATCATCTGCATATTGTGCCACATGTGTTATTTGATAATACTTTTGGGAGATCATGTATAATAATGTTAAATAGGATAGGTGCAATAATTGAGCCCCGTGGAATACCCATATCAATTGTTTTATTAGATGAATATGTCTTACCTACTCGAATACAAATACATCTTTTGGATAAGAAGTTTTTAAAATACTGAAACATCGTACCACTTATGCCTATATTTTTCAGTTTATAAAGTAGTCTAGCATGTCGTAAGCCTTTTTAACATTAAAAAAAAAAAAAAAAAAAAAAAGTGGTCAGAGTACTTTTTTTCCTCGAAAACTGTTTTTTAATATGACTTGTGGAAATGCAACAGATTTCCAACTAAATGATCAGTTGTACATCTTCAAACCTGCTTGAATACCTTCCTTTCCTAAAACCTGCTTGTCATTTGTTTCACAGTAATGTAGCAGCCGTTTGAGTATGATCTTTTCCATTATCTTATCAGCATGTGATGTGAGTGCAATTGGTCTGTAGCTAGCAATTGCTGATTTTGGTTTGCCTTGTTTTAGAATCGGGATTATTACTGACTGCTTCCAGATACTAGGAAGAGTTTCATTTAACCAACATTTTTGGTAAAATGCATGTAATAACTGTTTCCAACTATCAGGCAAATGATTCAGCATTTGATATGAGATACCATCAATTCCAACTGCTCTAGAATCTATATCATACTGTAATGGAGAATTCAAGTAATGACACTGGTTTGGAATTGCGTCATTGTATTCTTCTTTTTGTTCTTCTTCGTTTGAAAATTTGATAATCGATGGATTGAGATTTGATGTTAAACTATTTTCTGCAAACAAATTTACAAATGCTTGTGCTTTATCTTGTCCGCTTGGAAAGTCATTATTTTCTAATTTGATAGGATACGCTTGTAACTTGTATCAATTTTCCATTTTTGTAACTTTTTTCCATACTTTATACATCTCTTTAGATTCTAACACTTCGCTTCTACAGAATTCCGTTCAATGAGACTTTTTGGCTTCCGCTATTACTCTGTTGCATTGTATTTTTGCACTTTTCATGCTCACAAAGTTTTTCCTCTGTTTTATTCTTTAACCATTTCTTGAATTTCTCCCTTTTTTGGGATACCGCTTGTTTGCAACTTCGGCATAAGTGGTGCGCGAAAGGTCCCGGTTCTCGATGTCTGCTTGAACCCCGACATCCACTCGCAAACCGTGCCTTGTCAAATCTGCAATTAGTGCAGACTGTTCCCTTACTGATTTTTCGAGATCCGATATGCGGTCACATAAGATGTTAACTATGGACCGCAGATCAAAGTCGGTACCCGATTTGACATCGTCGTCTGGAGCATGGCAGCATCTACCGCTCCCCCAGAGACCTTCAGTCAAGGTCCCTGTGCTGACGACAGTAGGACGTGATGTTGGTTCAACTGTCGTACCTTTCGATGAAGGGACCTTCAGGTTGTTTCTGATGTCCTGGCTCTTTGTTCGAGTCATAATTTTCTGCCTAAAGGTCACACAGCATGACTGATGATTTATTTGACTGTTTGTACCGCCATCTTGACCGGAAATTGATACTGCTGCATCGTCAGTAGCGCTTCATGGCTTGCCAGAAGCAGATCACTGCGGGCAGAGGATCGAATACAGAACCAGGAATAGCGAAGCCGTTTGCTTTATTCCATCACTCGCATCGGCTTGTGGATAGCAGTCGACAATCTTCTCCAGGTATTCCACCGAAACATTGCTTCAAATATGGTAAGTTTTGAGGTGTTGATAATTTCCTGTATCAGCTCTGTGTTGTGTGTCAGCGTGAAGCAATATGTCCATCAGGACATTTGACACCAGGAGGGTAGTGTAAAACAAAAACAAAAAAACTACACCCTGTTTACATGTACTTCAGCAGCGTGTGTACTCTTAATTAATACAATATTCACTGAATTTGTTCAGATTTAGAGGTGGTAAACTGTTTGAGAATAATGACTTGAAATTAAGAAATCACCCAGAAATAGATCCAAGGATAGATCAAAGTGTGCAACTAACTTGTGTGTCATGTAAGTAAGCAGAATAATCTGCCAGAGAAATCTGCATTAGCAGACCAAAACAAACATGATAACAATATATAATGCGGAATGTATTGCAGATGGGTGTAAAACTCTACATCACACATCTAAGAAGGTTAATTAATAAAAATGTCCCTTTTGCTTCACACCTCTAAGTAGGTTAATGAAGCAAAATGTGTGTGTGCAAGCGTGCGTGAGTGCGTGCGTGGGCACGTGTCTGTAATACTCTCAGGTGTTTATCAGTGTGTGCGTGAGTGTGTGTCTCTCTCCCCCTGTGTGTGTGTGTGTGTGTGTGTGTGTGTGTGTGTGTGCGCGCGCATAATTATGCGATTTTAGAGACTACTGTTTTCTTGCTCAAAATGTTAATAGCAGTATGAGTACAAGCGTTGTGTCGATGCTGTTAATAGCACGCACACACACACACACACACACACACACACACACACACACACACACACACACACACACACACACACACACACACACACACACACACAGAGCCCAACAACAAGCAAAGAGGAAAATAACCACAACAACCAAACACCTCACCGCCCAGCACGAAGCTGCTGAACAACAGCAGAGCAGTAAGAGTGGTCAGAGGAAACCCGAGTGTCATTGTTGGTCAGTGGACCGGAAGAATCGCCCTGTGCACAAGATGCTATCGAGACCACGTCTCCCTTTGTCTTCCGCACGTTTTGTGTGTTTGTCGTGGCGCTGACGCTGTATGTAGTGCAAGCAGAGGGAAACGGATCCTGACTGTTTAAGCTCCGTCGCTTGATAACAAATGAAACAGTGTTTGTAATCAGTTGAATCGCGAGCTTATCAGCCGTTGGTTTGGGGTGATCAGGTACACGTATTTCTCATGGTGGGTAAACTAACGGATGATGAAAAGATGTTTAATTACTGAAGTGTAGAAAGGTATACCCTAGCATCATTTTGGTGGGACTGAATTGTACACGTGGCTATCATCGGCAAATTCACTATGGGAAACAGTGATTTGTGAGAGTGGTTATGTGTACAGAAGAAACAGAAAACAACTTAGAAAAGAAAGACAGATTTGCAACAGGTCTGAAGTTTTTGAGATCATCTGGGTCAAGTGAGGGTTTAAAAAAAAAAAAAAAAAAAACATTTTGACGACTGCACGTTTAAATACAGTTGGGAATGTGCCTGAGAGCAATGATTCATTTACAACGTGGGTAAGCGCTGGAACAATCTCATCAGAACAATCGAACAAAAGTGATGAAGGGATCGGGTCCAGGTCACAGGATCCTTGGGGTACACCATAAGAGAGAGTGGAGGGATTTGAACTGTGACCAGAAAAAGATAGTTCATTACTCGTCCCCTTTGAATTGGGAGTCTATGGTTTGGTGTTCTAAAAGGTACAAAATGTGTATGTTAAGCGGTAAAATCTGCAAATAAACTTCAGGTGCAAACACGTCTTCAAACATTCGATAATTGTACTATATTTCGTTTGATTTAATTTCAGAGGACCATTGTTGGATATACTGATCTCGCAGAACTCGTGTAACTTTAGACTTAAACCACTGCATTCAAGTCAAACTGATCTGTCCACATACCACTTAGGTCAACAGACCCCTTTCGTTTATCTCGCTGTCGCACAGCGACAACCAATCAGAGTCGTCTACAAAGTTCTGCAACTCCTTCAAAGCGGATGTAGGGGGGAACGTGCTGACACTGACTTAGAGTGTACTGAGATTTGACCAGGCTGAATCATTTTAGATGCCGACAGACTTCGTAAAATTTCCAGTTAATTCGATCCGTTGACTGGAAAAAAGAAAAAAGAAAAAAAAGAAGCTCCGGCACTTGGCTGGCCGTTGTTGTTCTTATTATTAATTTATTTTTAACCCCTTCGGGGTGAGATGCTAGGGTGGGGTAGGGAGTGGGGGGGTGGGGGGGGGGGGGGGGCATTTAGTGTAGCCAGCACAAGTGCGCGCGATCCGCCTAGGTGTGTGTGTGGGAGTTGGTGTGCGTGCGTGTATGTGTGTATGGGTGCACGGAAACCTGTGAACACGTGTGTGTGTGTGTGTGTGTGTGTGTGTGTGTGTGTGTGTGTGTGTGTGTGTGTGTGTGTGTGTGTGTGTGTGTGCCGCGTCAATGCGAGCGCGCGTGTGCTGGCAACTCAATGAGTACGGGTTGTTTGTGTTTCAGTGTGTGTCGGTTTCACTTTGTTTTGTATGACTAAGTATGTGTAGTGATGTATTATTATGCTACTGCTTTTGTGTGTGAGCATTTATGCATTCCATACTTTAATTAAATGACAAAGCTCTTTGAGCCGCTCAACTCGCACCTATTATTTATTTGCTGCAGGCTATAGTAGTTTTGACTGTTATGGTTTGGTGGTGTGTTTACCATTAGGTTTGTCGGTAGTCTGCCGTTTCTATTAATTTTGTCAGATCAAGCTAAGTACTTCTTTATTCCATTTAAAGGAACATGCAAACCAAACCAAGAGAGAGAGAGAGAGAGAGAGAGAGAGAGAGAGAGAGAGAGAGAGAGAGAGAGAGAGAGAGAGAGAGAGAGAACATATTAAATAAACAATTAAAAGGAGAAAAAAAGAAAAGAACATTACCATATTTAAATGAGTCAAAATTTAAGAGCGCGCAACAACAGACAATACTGATATCATAAACATTATTAGATAGAATAATATTGGTTTCAGAAATGCGCTATTAAATAAACAGTAGCTCACACATTCAAATATGATTAATAAGCTATATACTCGGCACAAGTATAATCACTATTCTCATCCTGTCCGCCTTCACACCCACACCAATACACCATATCACCGCCTCCCACACATCCAGACACCCACCCTCATCTCTCTCTCTCTCTCTCTCATAGACTAGTGACACACACACGCGCGGGCGCACGCGCATACACGCACGCACGAACACAAATCAGTAATGGACCAAGCCGGGTAGCCTCATAAATTATTCCTAAAACAGAATGAAAATCGGCATGAATTAATGAAAGCTGTTACAGAGAGAGAGAGAGAGAGAGAGAGAGAGAGAGAGAGAGAGAGAGAGAGAGAGAGAGAGAGAGAGAGAGAGAGAGAGACAGACAGACAGACAGACAGACAGACAGACAGACAGACAGACAGACAGACAGACAGACAGAAACAAAGAGAGAGTTAGCCTAAACGATTGTACATAATTATAGTAAAATGTAAGGTAAGAGATCAGACATGAAAGGTCTCAACACAGCAACGCACTCACCCTCACCTGCACACGACATTAGTGACACGTCCTGCCGGCAAAGCAGCCTAATCACTGTTAATACCGCAGTTACTCCCCCCGCCTCCCTCACGCATATACATTCTCTGAACAGACCCGTGCTTAATCTATTTTTCATAACTTCATTGATTTTTAAAACAATGTGATTAGGTTTCCAAGACGTAATCTCTGGCGAAAGAAGTTCTTCATCCAATACTATGTTAATTTCATTAATTACTGCATCATCTAATACAAAAATATACTCATCTTCCCCTGTTTTACACCATACTGGTTTTCCTGTTATAAATTGTAAGTTTCTTTCATCAGCGTTTTCGAGACAATCATCATCATCACTTTCAAAGCGTCCAAGTTCTGTCTCCTGTGCTTCAATAAGATTAAGTTTTAAAACTATTGGACAATGGACATCTGAGTACAATTCGCAAAAATCAAGCACAGCAAAATCGCTTATCAATGGAAACAAATCCGACGACACCAAGGCACAGTCAACAACACTGACATTTTTACATGTACATTTCCCAGTAATGGCGTCTGATCCAGCACGCCCATTGACAATAGCAACATCAACCGGTTTGCAGAAATCCAACAATCTAAAAGCGTAATTATTAGTAGCCATGTCCTGTGATTTCCTTTTCGGTAATGCACTCGGGATTTTGTCACTACTAGGAGCATCATCAAAAACTTTATACGGCATGTCTAAATCGTTGTTATATCCATCTGTGATAATGCCGTCCACAGCACCAGTCCTAGCATTAAAATCCCCAGGAAAACAGACACCGTCGTGCTCAAGAAGTAGAAGGGAATTTTCCGGTTCTGTAAATACATCCTTGTTTTCAAATGGGGAACCTTCTGGCCGTATGTACACCACACCAAACAGTACGTTACGGGTTACTCATTTTTTACTCAGTTTAAAAAATAAAACATTGGCACACAGATCACCACTTATAAAACAGTAGTGCTTTTTTTCACTCTAGTATCAATTTTCGGCTTTTTCTCCTTGCTTTTAAAAACTGTTACATACTGTGCTAGTTCTTCCTTATTAATAACTAGTCCACCAGACTTCCGTCTAAATTTACCTATATTTTTATAGAAAGCCACATATACAGGCACGTCAACTGCGTCTGTGTCGTCAAGTTTACTTTCAGATATAGCTATTATATCATGATTGGAGATTAGAGAGAAAAAAATCTGGGTGTTTCATTTTTGAGCGAATCCCACAGACATTTAGTGCCAGAAATGAAAGCGGCTTAACATTGGTACAAGGCAATACATTTGGCGAGGATAAACTTTCATCTCGAGAGACATATTTCCCAATATTTTCTTCACTATGTACACAAAGATAATTCTGACCTGCACGGCAACCTTTTAGAATCGTAAATTTCTCGTTACAGTCTCTATAAAGTCTGTTACAATCAGCTGAGTCTCTTTTCAAGTAACACTAAGATCATCACACGGGCGCACGTCTGCCTCCTCAGTTAGACCCATGTGGCCTGCTCTATCTGCCAATTTACATCCCTTCAGATTTATACACTCCTCGTCCCCAGTACTTCAAGATACACACGCTCTCTTTCGCAGATGCATGTTTACACACGCTCGCTTTCGCAAATGCATGTTTACATACTCCTCATCAACATCAAGAACACTGAAATAATAAACGAGTCTCCTTCTTCACTGTCACCTTTGTATATTTAGTTGCTTAACATGATTTCCGTCCCTGAGCCTATATATTCCTTGCTACCACCTTTTTTGTTACTAAACTACACTCAGTGACTCTGTACCCATTTGAACACTGTTACTATCACCACTACTGTCAGCTCTCACGAAGGCATAGCTACATCCTTCACGTATCGGGTCGCGTATTCCACCGGTTGCCGTTAAATGTAAACATAAACTTACTTGTTTGTCTGTATGGGACCCATGCCCATCCTGACCGTTAAGAAATAAAGTGTCACCAGTGCCACCTTCAGTCACACTCATTCCGTTTTGCCCACACACAAACACATCACCACATTGAGCTGGGAACGAAATGAAAAGCCAAAGTAAGGAAGTAAAAGCAAAAGTAATGATTTCGTGTGAAATGTATTGGGAAAAGGTCCATTACCAACATATCCAAAAAGTACATCGATAGAGGTGTCGCAAGGTGTTTGTTTTCCCTGTTATGACGTAATCAAATAACCAGGTTGTTTTGTTTTGGCCAGTGTTCCAAAGATGGTCATGTAGCACCTCGTTGGAAAGCTTGGAACATACCCTGTGTAAAACTAATAACTAAATCATGATTTGACGCATTACAAGCCGGAGAATCCTGGAGATTATAAGCATTCCGCTGTTTTTGAATCATACACTCGTATAATCAGTCTGTACGGAGCGATACGTTTTACACTTAGTGGCTACTCGCGCTCTATAGAGTTCAGCATTAAGGATGGCATCTGCAAGAAAATGTCCTCGAACTGCTCTGGCGATGGCCTTGCCAGTCAGCATGTGTGTGACAGAATTCTGAGCAAAGACCACTTCCAGCAGTTGTAGAAGGCCCGATCCTGCCGCCAGCCGTCCCGTGCAGCCAAGAAAGCTCATTGATGTGTGAAATTCCCCAACCCTTAGGACGATGGACCGTGGGACAGTCAGCTGCCTCATTGTCAACTACCTCCGTAGCTTTCCACCACAGGGCTGGTCAAAGATGAAAGCTGGTGTGGCTCCCTAGCGTAGTGCCAGAGATGAGTGTAAAAATATGCAGCTCATGTTGGTTGGGTCGATATCTCTCATGGGTAGGAGAGGAAAGTACTGGTGATCCACGTTGTTGTCGATGAACTGAGTCCAGCTGCTTGGACGGCTGCCGACCAGCTCTGTTCCTTGACCGAGTGCAGCAAATAGTTAAAGAAAGGTTTGACCTCACTATAAGATGAAGAAAACTCCGGTCTATGCAAGTGTTCAACGCGGTATCTGGAACCAGTCAAGTGGTGCAGTGCAACACCAAGTCCAGTCTGAAGGGGTGAGATGAGGACCTTTGGCCTTGCTGCTTGCCTTAAATTATCCAGAGAAGCTATTTTGACTTCAAGTTCTTTCTTCCCCTGCAACAGCAACAACAAAAAACTAAAAGTGAAGGTGGTATGTAACCTAAACTTGCTGCTAGGTCTGCGACCTCCGCACCTGAAACGTACTCTTTTGATGTTTCAATGTTGTTGATATTAACAGGTAGTAGCTTTGCTTTGCGCACGGTTTCTGCTCGTTTGTTCTGTGGCCATCGAGTGAGCATGCTTGTGCAAGTTTTTCCTGATAGTTGACTGGACTAATTTCGTATGCAACATCATTTCCTTTTTTCGGTCATCTTTAGCTGGTAGTCGACAGAAAAGACAATCAGTTGCGAAGTCAGATTTGGACAATGCTGTGCTCCTGGCTCGGTGCCTTCAACTCTCTTTGTCATTAAGTCTCGTTTTATTAGGTTGACATTACAGAAACTGTGACGGCATGATTTGGCACCCTGTCACCACCACTCTACACATGTACCTCTCCTGGAAAACCGAAAAACTGCTTCAGCTTCCCATTTGAAAACGTATTAAAGTCGCTTGTATGTGTTTCAGTGCTATAAACGGTTCGGGTCCTGCTTACCTGTCTGAACTGCTACATGTCTACACTCCGTCTCGTACACTACACTCTTTTCCTGACAAACGCATGCTGAAAATCCAAAAATACAAACGCAAGACTCATGGCTTTCGCACTTTCTCTTGCTTTGGACCCCACATTTGGAAAAACATGACGGAAACTTGTCTCATGGTAAATTTTATTATTCTTTTTTGTTCGCTCGTTTTCAGAACCCACCATTTCTCAGATCTCTAGCGGCAAGACTGAACTTTCCAGCAGGTTGGATGATTGCATTGCCAAGCTAAGCATTCAGAATTGTTTGCAGACAAGACACTAACCAGTGAACCCCCAAACCAACTATTACTGTCAGTTGCATCATGCATCTTCTTTCGAAAGCAAGGCAACAAAAATAATTAAACTGAAGTCCGCTGGAGGGGGGTGGGGGGTGGGGGGGGGGGGGGGGACTACACTAGCGCAGGTGATTTTAATAACTATTTTGAGGCGGTAGAGCTACTAGCTAGGTAGAAAGAAGAATGGCTCTGAAACAATGCCTAACTTGAACAAAGACCAAAAGAAACAAACAACGACAGCAACGACAAAACGGAATGATGACTCCAAGAAGGAGGGCCGGGTACGAAAATCAAAGTTATTCTCGTCAAGTTGGATGCTGTGTGATTATGGAAGAGAAAAATAACACCCCCTGTGCTTTTAAAAAACTTTTATGTTCACACACATAAAGAAAAACTGAATCTTTGATTTGTCACGATTTTATGCGAGTGATAGTCCTTACAGTACACAGAAGCAAACAAGAATAATAGCGCCTTTTGCTAGCCATACTGAAGCGTAAACAAGCGTACACGCAACATTATTTTCAGGTCACGACGCGCTGACTCAGTCAAGGCCGCGCGTGCAGTGCGTGCAGCGCGAAATGGTGCTACGTGATGACGTTGTTATGGCGGACATTGGAGGTCAGGCCCTAGACATCTTTCTCCACGGTCCGGAGTCTGCGCACAAGAATGGTATTCTGAAGACATCCACCCATGCACACTCCTAAAAACAACAGCCTCAACTCACCAAACATGTCTTCGTTTACTGGTCCTCTTCCTGTCCAATGTGGTCGTGGGCGTCGGCCAGGAAGCTTGGCAGATGCTCCTCAGGACTGTTCCACGTCGGAGGCATTGAGGCCTTGTCGTCCTGGGACAGTACTGACAGAAAACATTTGTAGATATGTTCAACAAATACTCGAACCTTCCCTAGGTACAATCCTTGAATGCTTTATATATATATATATATAGACAAATAAACAAGGCTCTCTATGACTCCTGTGCACCGCACCGTGCAGGAAGGACTTAGTATGGTGTCATTTAGAGAATGTATAACAAAGTCCAAGCCTGTTTTTTAGTGGAAACGTTTATGTGTGTGTGTGTGTGTGTGTGTGTGTGTGTGTGTGTGTGTGTGTGTGTGTGTGTGTGCGTGTGTGCGTGA
>OY757547.1:23829607-23866607 GCA_963584105.1 Alviniconcha strummeri
GCGTGTGTGTGCATCATGTGTGTGTGTGTGCGTGCGCGCGTGTGAGCGTGTGCCTTTGTTTATTACTGTGTGTATATGTGTGCGTGTGAGAGCGTTTGTGTGAGTGCGCGCGCGTGTGTGTGTGTGTGTGTGTGTGTGTGTGTGTGCGCGCGCGCGCGTGTGTGTGTGCGTGCGAGCGTGCGCCTCTGCGTTTGCGTGCGTGCGTGTGAATCTGATACACTTTATCGCTTGCGGCGAGAGAGAGAGAGAGAGAGAGAGAGAGAGAGAGAGAGAGAGAGAGAGAGAGAGAGAATGTCAAAAGGTAGGAAGGAAGGAGGTGAGGAAGGCGGGAATGAAGAACAGTAAGAAAAGACAACAGGATGACAGGGAGTAAGGAATAATTGATGGAAGGAAGAAACCTGACGCCTGTAGTGGACGACGTATCGGTGACCAGCATCGTGATGCCAGCAAGGCCAGGCTCATCTGGGGCAGCAGTCGGCACCATGGCTGTGCGAATTAAGTTGTTCTCGCTGCTTTTTCCCCTCCTCCCCGTTACTCTTCTTTCTTCTCTATTCTCACTGGACACGCGCATTGACAGCAAACTGAAACGCGAAAAAGGCAGAAAGCTCTGGGTGTGTGTCGTCGCTGACGCCTTGAGCGGGAAAGACTGATTTGCTGGGATAGCAAACAGAGCTCACATTTCAAGTGAGCTGAGTTCACTTTTGAACTATATTCTAGCCAGTCAGAACGATCGAGCTTGCGAAACGTAGGCCTGCGTGTCCATAGAAACTGTGCGAGCGTGTGTGAGTATGCGTTCGTGCTTGCTAGCGTGCGTGCATGACGAACAATCAGTCTGAGAAATGTAAGCCTAGTGCCTTCGTATTTAGCCGAATTAGTCAAGTAGAATAATTCTGTGCAAGGTTTCAAGGTTTTATTGAGCTTTTGGCCCCTGGGGGCTAGAAAGCGAAGTTACATTCGCACACGACATTCCCTATGAACAAGTACATGCGTTCTACTAATAAATAACTACCACACTTTATATATAAAAAATAATTAAATGCTCAAACACAAATCAAAGTTGTTATAAATATATAAGGCTAAGGCGTAAAAATTAACTTTTTCTTTTTTGTTTTCGTTGCTCGTTATTGGCTTAATCAAAATAATTGAAGAATACAACTAATAAATTTAGCAAGCTTGATATTCTTAGATTTTGACGTCATATTCAGGAGACTACAAAATTTGGGCACGTTGGGATGATGTGTATAATATTTATCAACATACTTAATACGGTTTCTCTTGACATTTTCGTTGGAACAGTTAAGCAGATAGTGAAATTCATCTCCTACCTCACCACTGTCACAAACAGTACATATTCTTTCATCCCTTGGAATACCTAACGTTCGTCTTTGCTGGATTGGCAGTCTGTGATTACTAAGTCTAAATTTCAATACTCTTTGTCTTAGGATAGATGGGAGATAGGTTAGATATTCCTCAAAGCAAAATTTCTTTTTAAATAAACAATAATTACTACAAACACTATTTTCTGCTACTCTGCTTTGCCATTCTTGTATAAATTGCTCCATTAGTCTTTGCTTCACTATACGTTTAAAGCTTTCGATGGTATGGATTTGGTTAGACCAAATATAAGATAATCCTAAACTATCTAATAACGAATGCACTTTCATAAGCCATGGGAGCTTATAATCGCTTGCATAATACAACTTAGAACATAGCTGAAACATTAGGTTAGAAATCTTAGGCGATTCAGAGTGAGAGGTACTGCACAAACCATACCAAAATCCTAACATCCTGCATTTTGCTTCAATTTCTATCGGATATCTTCCCACTTCCCCAAGCACCATGCATGTTGGGGTTGTAACTTTGACACCTAAGGTCAGTTTTAAAAATCGAAGCTGTAGTTTTGAGATTACATCCATCTTCTCGCACGCCCATATTTCACAACCATACAGAAGGATTGGGTGCACACATTTTTCAAAAAGTTCTAATTGTATATCTAGTGGCAAATTTAGCTGCCGACATTTCCTTAATAGTGAAAACATAGCCCTGTTTGCAAGTAAAAACTGTAACTGTTGTGCCTTTTTAAACTTGTTATTATAGTTAAATTTTACTCCCAAATATTTATAATCCCAAACAACGTCAACAGTTTCCTCATTAAAATTGAATTTCGGCATTTTTCTGATCTTCCCCCTTGAAAATATCATGACTTTGGTTTTCCTAACATTAATATCGAGACCCCATAATTCACAATATATTTTGAGTATATCTAACGCTCTCTGCAAATCTTCAGGACATTCGGCTAGTACAATTGTGTCATCCGCGTACAACAATAAAAACAAATACAAAAAATTGTCGATATCTTGAAGACACACATCCTGGGCCAATGCAAATGGTAGTTTTAAGCCCTGAACATTGTTACTCGTTAAAAAACCTTTTAAGTCATTCAAAAACAGCGAAAACAAAACTGGTGACAAATTTTCCCCCTGACGCAGACCAACGTTTGAGACAAAAAACTGCGATAGACCATGCCTAGTTTTCACACATGATTTTGCTTTAGCATACATATCTCGTATCACATGTAGAACCTTCCCATTCACACCAGAATTTAACAGTTTTCCCCACAACAATCCGCGCTGCACACTGTCAAAGGCCTTTTTATAGTCAATAAACGCACAAAATAAAATTTTTTTCCGCTGCAAATATACATCAATGAGACAATGTAAAGCAAAAACGTGATCCATCGTCGAATGCCCTTTCCTAAAACCTGATTGTTCATTACCAAGAATATCATTGGTTTCTAAAAAAGAATGAATTCGATCGTTTATCACACTAGTAAAGAGTTTTCCAAAACAACTCAGCACAGTTATACCCCTATAGTTATCTGGGTCATTCTCTTCTCCTTTTCCTTTATAAATAGGACTAATATAGCCAATAGACCAAGCGTGTGGAATTTTACCTGTCTGCAGTACAATATTAAATAGCGTAGTAACTGCGATTAGCAATTTAGAAGAAGAGGTCTTTAGGAATTCATTAAGTATACCATCATACCCACAGGATTTATTATTTTTAAGCTTCTTGATGCATTTCAAAACTTCGTCCGCTGAGATATCATTTTCTAAATCATCGTGTACAAATATATCAGTTTCGTTATCAAATGTATGAAATTCTTCCTCGGGGATGTTGCCCAGCTTCTGAAAATGCTCAACAAAAAGATCATGGCTAATGGCATCTACAGTATGCTTCTTTTGACGGTTATTACTATTCAGGATTCTCCAATATGCACGTGGATCCGAAGAACGCAATGATCTTATCCTTTCGTGGAACACTTTCGTGTGCATTCGGCTTTTCCTGTTTAGAACTTTTTTATACTCTTTATGCGCACGTGCTCTCTCTCCTTTGGTATAATAATTATCATGACTTTTATGCATACCTTTAGCTTTTCGATACTCGGCCCTTTTCTTCTTGCATTCTGCGTCAAACCAAGGGTATTTATTCTTTTTTATCTCCTGTCTTCTTGGCTCATTTTGATTTGTTTTGCCTTTGTCCTCTCTCATACAGGTTTGGCTCGGGTACATATCCAGTCTAACAGCTGCATTTGTTAACAAGCTGCAGATACCATCCGTTATGTCGTCGATATCAGATTGGTTAATACTGTCAGTACTTTCTAGCAACTTTTGCATACGATCATAAATTACCTCTACTCCTCCCTCGTCAATTTCAGCTAAATAATCACGCTCAGCTCCTGGTCTCCAAACAGGTTTAGCAAACCCCATCATACCCTGACTAACATTTACGTTATGGATTGTTTTGTGGCTATCAGTACCAGTTTTCAGTTTTATAAATACAGGGCAGTGAATATCAGATAAACATTCATCAAAATCACCAACATAAAAGTCACAGATGCATGGAAAAACCCACGGCGACGCTATAACATAGTCAACAAGGCTAGCGTTTTTACAGGTCAATTTTCCCAAATCAGCGTCTCCGCCAACTCTGCCATTTACAATCAAAAGACGCTGAGTAATACAAAAATCAATGAGCGCATGGCCAAAGTTATTCTTACCTACGTCCTGCGACCTTCTGTCTTGTTGGATATTGTACATTTTCATGAGTTCAGTTGTACTAACATCATCCAGTACATTATCTAAAGCCGCAGTATCCCAAATATAGTCGCTGGAATCCCCAGTTCTTGCATTTAGATCACCCATGATAAGGACATTATCCAGGTTTATATGCAGAAGTGTTTCTTCCAACTCAGTAAAAGAGCTTCTGTTACTCAAACCTTCAGAGCTGGGCAGCTGTCAGAAAGTCGAGGTGGACGTTCCCAGCTGACAGAGTGTGTCAGTATGTGGGCCAATCCTGGGACCGGACCGTTTTTTAACTGGTGTTTCAATACGATTTTATTTATTTTTTATGCGACAAGCTGCAAAGATGGTTCAACTAATTATGCCACGCTTCACCTGCTAAAAAAGAAGTCAAACAAATAACAGCACGCTTGGTCTGTTACGAAAGAACCAAACCACGTGCTGTATAATCACCAATCTATACGCTAGATGACTTGTGAGGAACGAAAACAAAACAAAAAATAACTTGACATCGCCTGTTTCTTGTCGTCTCCATTTAACGTTAATCTTAGCCCGTTTCTTGTCGTCGGGTAAATATCTCAATTCAACGTTAATTTTAGCCCGTTTTTTTGTCGACAGGTCATTGTCTCCATTCAACGTTAATCTTTAGCTCGTTTCTTGTAATTGACGACAGTTGATTGTCTCCATTCATCATTACTCTTAGCTATGTGGTTGACTGACTTGTGGTACCATTTAAGTAACGTTTATCTTAAAATCGGGACAAAAAAGAAAACAACCCCCAAAAAGATTATTTTTTAAAGGGGTGGTCTAGTTGGTATCTAGGGGTGAATGTCTCCATTAACCTTTAAACCTGGAATCCGGACCACCCGACTGATATTAGCTGTTTTCAGTCTTATATATCCGTCCATTTCGAGTGTTACTAATTAATGGGTAGTCAAAGAATACATTTTATAAAGTATAAAATATTTTCGTTTATTTGCCTAAATTTTAGCATATTTTAACACCTTATTTCTTTTTTAATGTAGTATATATCTGTTAATATCAAAGGATAACATCATGCCAGTATAAACCGAATTAATGAAAAAAGAAAGGAAAGTGCATTCTAATTGTGTGCTATATTTGAACCTAGAAAAATCCCCGATTACTAGAACTCGGCAAAAAATAGAATTTAGAGAAGTCATCGGTTAGTACACACCAGTCCTGCGGTTTCGTGCCATACAAAGCTAATTCCGAATGAGAAAGATAAAACAATAATTCCATGTTGCGTGAATAAAACTGAAATGGGGTTTAATGCTCTCAGATGTCGGGCTGAAACCCATTCATTGTAAGGCCGGTGGAGGTGACGTGTCCAAGGGAAGTAACCCATCCTGTCATTGCCACAACCTGGACGGATTTTTCTCCCCTCCAGTTCCTCTCAGCTCACCGCTGTAAGAGTTTTTTACGTGACGCATCAGTCACGTGGTTGGCCATTACAAGAACAGGCCAGACTAGAGTAAATATTTGAGCCCCGAAACAGATTCCTACATTTTATACCCTTCTACATAAAACTGACAAAAATCAAAGAAGATCAACAAGGCTTAAAATTCCCCAATTTTTGGCGACTGCCTTCCTCTGCGGCTTATTTTTTTAGAACGTGGGTAAAAACACAGTTCACACAACGATTCTTAAAAATACTAGGTGACTAAAAATCCATGAATGAAAAACACGAACTGTAAGATCGAGCAAACTCTTCACAGCTGATGAGTTGTTCCGCGTCCCACCTCACGGGGGTGAGGTGGGACGGGGAACAACTCATCAGCTGTGAGAAGTCATCGGTTAGTACACACCAGATGTACGTCCCACCTTACGTCATAGGTTCCAAAAAACTGTCAGCTAACGAGCAGTTAGTGTTAGTGTTACACTAAATACGGCAGTGGTTGAAGGAAGGATGTCGCAAACTAATTACTGGAGCTTGTTAATTACCCTAATGGAACTAGGACGAAAAATTGAAGTAAGTAATTTGGTGCTTTACGCCCAGTCAACCATTACGGTTATCTCAGGGGGTTACACATTTTGTCGATACAGATGTTAAAAATATGTCCATGTTAAAAACTTATATGTATTCAGATTTTTGAAAAACAGTCGTACGAAGTGGGTAAAACCCAAACTGGAAACCTTTTCTCAGATATATGCTTTCTCAAGTCAATCTAGAAAACCAATCACTTCGCAAACGTAAAACAGAAATCCATGTAGAAAAATCAAACATCAATTTTCAAACCGTTAGTCCCTTCAATATTACCCCTGTTTAGACAGCGCATAAGGCTAGGACATGCTGAAATCAACGACCATTCCTTCTAATTTATCGATATCAGGTTAAATAAAATTATGGATGAATATAATACAAAATTAAAAAAACGTTATATAAATGCTTAATGGCAAATACCAGTGCCATATGGCAGAGAGCTGAACACACCACCTACCAACTATCATCTCCTAGCTGCTCAACAGGAGCCATATCAAGAGGCCTAACTCCCAACAAAAATTTGCGAGCTTTTTAGAAAAATTCGTAAAAATTAACTATCAGCATAAAAATGACAGGAGGGTTCTGCAGGGAAAAAAAGAAGGTTTCCTGCACTTCAATAACAGCTGCTTTGTAGCATCTTGCGAGTGGATTTATTTCTTCAAAGTTAACTTAAAAACCTCTTAAAAATCACTGAATAATAAAATAAACCATTATTTCATCTTCAAAGAATTTATGGCCATTCCATTTCGTCATCTGACAGGGCAGAGTATTGGTTCTAGGGTTCTCTCCGCCTTGCTCTGCCTGTCTGGAACGTTTGGCTTCAGTTACACCTGGGGCCTGCTGGAAGGAATGGAGCGATTGGGGTGCGAAAAACCCTCGACGTCCATCAGGACCCCATCCACCCTCACCTTAGTAGGTGAGCGCCTCGAAGATGATGAATCATCTTTCGAGGCCGCGGTTTTTAAGGGACCTGCTGAACCATTGGGTGCGCTTTTGGATGGAGCCGCAGAACCCTTAGATGCCATTTTGTTGGGACTGGCGGAACCCCTAGAGGCCGTTTTTGGGGGGATATGCTCAACTCGTTTCCATCTCCGAAGAACACTTAGCGGACTCGCACAGAACCCGGGCGTCGGCCGATACCGTCTTCAACTTCCAGGAGGAAGCCTGAGTGCCGGTCGATACCGATCCGGGTCCGCCAGAAGAACGCACGTTAGATTCAGTCGTCCTAATTGGACGTTCTAAAAACACCCAGTTTAACGAGGTTTGACACTTAACAGATCTGGACTCTCTTCTGGTGGAAGCGGCAGCGGCGTAGGTCTTACCTCCAGTGATCACAGTCGGCATCTTGGCTTCAACCAACTGTCTGGCTTCCGGAAAGGATAATTATGCGTTTCTCAAAGCAGAAGCGTTGAATCTCCTTCTCCTTCTGCAATCTTGAGCCGATGAAGCGTGGGGACCATTGCAATTACAGCGCAGCTTGGGTCCCTCACATTGACCTTCATGCTTATCTTTTTCACAACCCGTACACTTCGCAGCAACCTTGCAACGTTGGCTCGTGTGGCCAAACTTGTTGCAGTTGAAGCAACGCTTAGGGTCAGGAACAAACAAGGCCACCTTCACTTTTAGATAGCCGACCGTGATCTCTTTCGCGAGTTCCGAGGAATCGAACGTCAAGAAAAGAGTGTGGTTGGGGTGAACCGAGTGACACTGAAGAAGGAGGGGAAGGTGATCCCCACCAACACTCTTTTCTTCAGTACATCCCGGATCTCAACCTCCGTCATGTCAGCGAGGTCCCGACATCTGATTACTCCCCGAGAGGAATTCAAGGTCTTGTGAACTGAGACCTTGACTAGTCTGTCAATAAATCGATTTGTTCGAAGTAGGTTTTGGGCCTGGGCCCTTTTGCCACACTCCACCAAGAAGGAGCCATCTCTCAGTCTTTTGATGTTCTTCAGGGTTCCGGCAATGGCTTGAAAACCCTTCTGAACTGCAAAAAGGGATAACTTTTTGTTATCTAAAAGGGGATAACTTTTGCAGAGGGAGATCTTCACTCGCCGACTCGACTATCAAAAATCTGGTCTAGTTTGTTTCACTTTTCATCGGAATCGGTATCTGAATCATCATCGCATACTTTAAAAAAAAAAAATTATATGTATTTTTTTAAATTATTATTATTATTGGTGATTCGTTGCCATTTTATGTTACGTAATGTTTCGTTACGTTTTGTCCCCACCCACCACCGAGTCCAACAAGGGGATGCACACAAGCGGAAACTCCAGCAAGTGTGCACCAGGGCTCAAAACGCAATATACTCAAGTGATAAAAACAAAACAAAGTTGACTTCTATCCCCTCATTGACCCTGAGCCGCTGCCTTCTAATGGAAATGAGGGCAAAGCACGACCAGCCGATTGATTGCGTCGGGCCAACCCAGCCACCCGTCTAGGAGTAGTCCGGGCCGAGGAAGCGTGTTGGACCCCACGGGGGACCTCAGCCACCAGGATCCCATCCTCCCGCGACACGGGATGCAGCGCACAGCAAACACGCTGAGTCTGAAGGTGACCGCAGAGAGCAAGAAGAACTATATAAAGAAGAACTGTGTTGTAGATAAACACAGGAGAATGGCCGGTTCGGTAGAAATAAGCTGTAAGAAAGGAGCTGAAAACGGAGGTATCGTGGAGAGTTTTTGGAATGAAATCATTATAGTTGAAAGAACCAGTAGACAGAAACTAATCGTAAAAAAAAGAGTGAAAGGGGTGGAGCAGCTTGGTTTAAACACCCCCGGCGCGAGAAGCCGGCTCCCTGGGGGCACGAAAAATTGAAAGCAGTTACATCACTATAGTTCGTGACATAATGATAATGACTCTGATGACGTCAGTCTGGTTGGGGGCGGGGGAAGGGGTGGTGGTGTTTTTTCGTAAGAAATATACCCTTCAAAATATCAGATACATTTTTCATATGGGTAAAAGGCATACCAAAAAAAAAAAAAAGCCACTTGTTTAAAAAAAATTATAATTAAAAATTGATATTGTGTACATATTTGGGACCTTCAAAATAAGTCCATATCCAAAGTAAACTGATTTGACTGATGACAAAAACAAACCAATGAAAGTTGCTTGTGACTGGTGTGCTACATTCAAACAAACAACAATTCCCGATAATTAATTGTGTTCGCAAGGTGGGACTCAAAGTCGATAACTACTTTGAACATCGGATCATCGCAAACACATAAAAATTCAAACGAACGCTGTTCGATAGGATAACACAATATCCAAATTTTCAAGCTACAAAACGACACTTAAACAACAGTTAAACGATGAAAAATTAGATGGGGGATGAGTGGTACAGATAAAAAATAAACAAAAAAATAAACAAAAATATTAAGTTAGTCGAGGTTTGTCAAGGCTGAAAATGTCGCCAAGTTCGATAATCCTTGACTCCGGACCACCTAATTATAGGCCCTGTTTTGTTCATATAAATCCGCCACTTCAAAACCTAATAATTGAAGGGCACTATAAATATACATTCTTACAAATATTAAATATATTTTTGTTGATAATGAAAGTGGACACAAAGTTGAGTATTTCCATTAAAAATATTATTCTCTATATATTTGGCGTGTTAGAAAGAAATAATGACCAGGGTGAAGCAAGTACTCATCAAAAAAAAAAAAAAAAAAAAAAAAAAAAAAAAAAAAGAAGAAGAAGAAGAAAAAGAAGAATGAAAACGACTTGTTAATGGTGTGTTATTTTTGAACCAAGAAAAATTTCAGATAACTAAATCTCGGCAAGAAATAGAACTTCGATCAGAGTAATCGCTCGTTATTTATATAATCCTACTTGTTCGTGCCTCGCTGCCGTACAAAGCTATTTTCTTGTCTGCACTGAAGAACTCGAAGGCTTATTATGGGACGAGGAGAAGGGGTGGGGAGGGGATATGGAGGTGGGGAGAGAGGGAGATTATATTCCTATCGCCACACTCTCACCACCAGAATGACTCCTGCATTAAAGATGGGAAGCGATGAGAGCCATTTTCATTTTTCATTAACTGTGAGGGACAAAGTCACAAGACAGTGTCCACAGTGTCCACAGACTACAACTTTCTGAAGAGCCTGGAGAGGAGAGCGGCCGAAGCGGAATCGAAACGAGGTCCTTCTGCTCACCAGCCGCAGGCCTTACCGCTAGGCCAAAACCGGCTCACCCATGCTGCATCGATGGATGAAGTGTTGCTTAGTGTCCTCAGATGTCAGTTGACATATTAGGGACAAGTTGTGACCAATGCCGAAGCACGATTCAGTAAATCTTTACGTCCACGGAAACCAAAAATGCCTACTAAGATGTACGATTTTTTATGTGTTATGTATCGACGGTGTATGTGAGATCAGAAACACTGAGGCTGTCATATGATGATGATGTAGAGCTTCCTGTCCTCGGATGTCGGTTCAGTGACATAATTATTAGGGACAAACTGTGACCAATGCCGAAGCACGGTTCAGTGTTGTTTTACGTCCACAGAAACCGTATGGCTTATTAGGACTCGAAAGCCCAGGACGGCCACCTCGACTTTCAAACAGCTCCTGTACTCGGCGAGACTATCATAAGGTGAATGTCTCCGTTTACTCTTTACCCTAGACTCCAGACAAGAAGGTGGGGGCGGAGGGGGGGGGGGGGGTATACAGATTAAATCGAAAAAAGAAAAGAAAAGAAAAAAGTTTAAAAATAAGTGTAATAGTAGTCGAGGTTTGTCAAGGCTGAAGTGTTGCCAAATCCGTTAATCCTAGACTCCGGACCACCATATCTTGTGTTCTGTTTTGATTTAATATAAACCCACCACTTCGAAACCTAATAACTGACTGGCACTATAAATATACACTTTTAGAAATATTAAATATATTCTTGTTGATGAATCAAAGTGGACACAAAAATGAATATTTCCATTTAAAATATTATTCTGTATATATTTGGCGTGTTAGAAAGATAGGTAAATAGCAGAGTGAATGAGTACTGATCAAAAAACGGTGAAAACGACCTGTTAATGGTGTGTTATATTTGAACCGAGAAAATTCCCGATTAAGTCATAGTAAAGCTCGGCAACAAATGTGAGGGAGTCGTGAAGGACAGAGGCGTGAGGCGGGGACTGAAACAGCAGTCCCACCATGTCCTGAATTAAAACTTATTTATTCCAAATTTCGACCCAGTTTCGGACGACACCCCCACACCCACCCTCCGCAAAAACAAACAAACAAACAAACAACAACAACAAAAACCACCTTACCCACCGAGATACGACAGTATCAGATTAAACACATCACGCTTAAGCTGTTGAGAAACGATCAATAAATACATACGGCGACAAACAATCAGCACAAACACCAGCAGAACTAGTCAGTACGGTTTAGTTAGACGGTTCTGCATTAGATGCTGTTCATAAAAATTATGCAGAGGAAGTAAAAGAAGCGAAACTGATAATCCACAGTCAAAATATTCTAATAGTATAGCGTTGTTAAAGGAGGGATTCACGTCTCCGTAACCGGCCTTGACTCCGGACCAGACTACTACTGGTAAGTAAATTATTATTATTATTGTTGTTCATAGCTTTTATATAGCGCTATTCTCTGCTCTCGAGCAGTCTCACTGCACACATTGGCATGTGATTGTGAATGAGTGACTGTATCCTTTTATAGCGCGTATTATTAATATCCACGGAAGTGGTGTACTGGTAGCGCTCTTTGGGTGTTGCATGGCTGGTGCCACGTGAAATACTGCCGTTTCGGCGCAAGTTCTGTGTACACCATTCAACCATGCACCAGGTTACAATGTCACTTCATTCAAAGCCGCATAGGTAGAGTGTATGTGTGTTTAGCTGTAACATGCCACCTGCACTTATGGCAGAATGACCGGGATCTTTTACGTGCTACTGCGGTAACACGGGGGTGGGACGGATACCGAAATAAGAGTCAGCACAGAAAGTTGACCGTGGAGAAGAAAATTCTCCCGCCGCTCCTGGCGGGACTCGAACCCGGGCCCTTTCGATCACGAGTCCGACGCTCTAACCACTGAGCTATCCACGCTCCCCAGAGCTAAATAAGCAAACATGGTGCTTAAAGTCCACAGAACCCATAAGGCTTATTAGGGACGAGGAGAAAGGGGGGGGGGGGATATGGAGGTGGGGAGAGAGGGAGATTATATTCCTATCGCTACACTGTCACCACCAGAACGACTTCTGCATCAGTTAAAGATGGGCAGCGATGAGAGCCATTTTCATTTTTCATTAATTGTGAGGGACAAAGTCACAAGACAGTGTCCACAGTGTCCACAGACTACAACTTTTTGAAGAGCCTGGAGAGGAGAGCGGCCGAAGCGGAATCGAACCGAGGTCCTTCTGCTCACCAGCCTCAGGCCTTACCGCTAGGCCAAACCGGCCCACCCGTGCTGCATCACCGACGTTTTTCGATCACTATCCTCTCAAGCCTAGTCAGTGACCAGTAGTAAGAAATACACCCTTCAAAATATCAAATATATTTTTCATGTGGTTAAAAGGCATAAAAAATAATAATAAAAAAGCCACAGTTCTTCTTCTTGTTTTCTTTTTGTTGTTTTATGATATTGTGTACATATTTGGCACGTTAAAAAATAAGTCCATATCCAAAGTAAACTAATTTGACTGATGACAAAAACAAACCAATGAAAATTGTTTGTGACTGGTGTGCTACATTGAAACAAACAACAATTCCCGATAATTAATTGTGTTCGCAAGGTGGGACTCAAAGTCGATAACTACTTTGAACATCGGATCATCGCAAACACATAAACATTCAAACGAATGCTGTTCGATAGGATAACCCAATACGCAAAATTTTCAAGCTACAAAACGATACTTAAACAACAGTTAAACGATGAACAATGAGGTGAGGGATGAGTTGTACAGATGGTGAGTAATACAGATAAAAACTAAATAACAAAAATATTAAGGTAGTCGAGGTTTGTCAAGATTGAAAATGTCGCCAAGTTCGATAATCCTAGACTCCGGAACACCTAATTATAGGCCCTGTTTTGAGCTTTTCATATAAACCAGCCACTTAGAAACCTAATAACTCAATGGCACTATAAATATACACCCCCCCCCCCCACCCCCCCACCCCCCCCACACACACACACACACAATTACCCCCCGATATAACCGTCATGGTTGACTAGACTGGCCGCACACGCACACGCGCACGAGCGCGCGCGCACACACACACACACACGCACACACACGCACACACACAAACATACACACACAAACACACACACACACACACACACACACACACACACACACACACACACACACACACACACACACACACACACACACACACACGAGGTGGACGTTCCGAGCTGTCAATATGTGGGCCAATCCTGGGACCAGACCGTTTTTTAACTGGCTTTCAATCCGATTTTTATTTTTTTATTTTTTTAATGCTACAAGCTGCAAAGATGGTTAAACTAATTATGCCACGCTTCACCTGCTAAAAAAGAAGTCAAACAAATAACAGCACGCTTGGTCTGTTAGGAAAGAACCAAACCATGTGCAGTATAATCACCAATCTATACGCTAGTGTTTTGTGAGGAATGAAAACAAAACAAAAATATAACTTGACATCGCCTGTTTCTTGTCGTCTCCATTCGACGTTAACCTTAGCCCGTTTCTTGTCGTCAGGTAAATATCTCAATTCAACGTTAATTTTAGCCTTTTTTTTTCTTCTTTTTTTTTGTCTTTTTTTTTTTTTTTTTTTTGTCGACAGGTAATTGTCTCCATTCAACGTTAATCTTTAGCTTGTTTCTTGTAATTGACGACATATGATTGTCTCCATTCATCATTACTCTTAGCTATGTGGTTGACTGGCTTGTGGTACCATTTAAGTAACGTTTATCTTAAAATCGGGACAAAAAAGAAAACAACCAAAAAAATAAAAATAAAAATAATTTTAAGGGGTAGTCTAGTTTGCATCTAGGGGTGAATGTCTCCATTAACCGTTAATCCTAGAATCCGGACCACCTGACTAATCTCAGCTCTTTTCAGACTTATATATCCGTCCATTTGGAGTGTTAGTAATTAATGGGTAGTCAAAGAATACATTTTATAAAATAGAAAATATTTTCGTTGATTTGCCTACATTTTAGCATAGTTTTTAAACATCTTTTTATTTTTTATTTGTTTTTATTTTTTCATGTAGTATATATCTGTTAATATCAAAGGATAACATAATGCCAGTATAAAACCGAATTAATGAAAAAAGAAGGGAAAGAGCTTTCTAATTGTGTGCTATATTTGAACCTAGAAAAATCCCCGATTACTAGAACTCGGCAAGAAATTTAGAGAAATCATCGGTTAGTACACACCGGTCCTGCGATTTCGTGCCATACAAAGCTAACTCCGCATAAGAAAGATAAAACAATAATTCCATATGTTGCATGAATGAAACTGAAATGGAGTTTAATGCTCTCAGATGTCGGGCTGAAACCCATTCATTGTAAGGCCGGTGGAGGTGACGTGTTCAAGGGAAGTAACCCATCCTGCCATTGCCACAACCTGGAGGGATTTCTCTCCCCTCCACTACCTCAGCTGACCGTTGTAAGAGGTTTTTACGTGACGCATCAGTCACGTGGTTGGCCATTACAAGAACAGACCAGACTAGAGTAAATATTTGAGCCCCGAAACATATTCCTATCAATGATAGGCCTCATTTTATACCCTTTTACATAAAGTTGACAAAAATCAAAGAAGACCAAGACTGAAGGCTTAACATTTTTGCAAATTTTTGGCGACTGCCTTTGTCTGGGGCTTTTTTTTTTTTTTTTTTTTTGCAACGTTGGTAAAAACACAGTTTACACAACGATTCTTAAAAATACCAGGTGACTAGAAATCCATGAATGAAAAACACGAACTGTAAGACCGAGCAAACTTTTCACAACTGATGAGTTGTTTCCCGTCCACACTCCGAGCAGCGGCTTTCCGGCACACTCCAAGCATCCTTTCCGCCACACTCCTCCAAACTCTGCCAGATTTGGTTACGCCACTGACTAAAGGGGCACTCTTTATCATAGTCTCCGCTCAGCTGTCCACCGACGCTGTCCGCGCCCTCCGAAAGGTTTGGGTACTAATGTAAGACTGGAACCAACATAGCGTCCAAGCCCTCACCTAAACATGAGACGCATCCACCCCGGGTAAAAAAAGAAAAGAGTTCCGTCTCGATTCAGTTTTCGTTTTATTTGGGCATAAGCAACATCGTCAGTTACAAAACAAACATCTGATATCATTTGAGTTGTTTGTAACAAACTTACTACTTTTTGAGAACCAACAAAAAACAAAACAAAACAAAAACTGCTCGTTAGCTGACAGTTTTCTGGAACCTATGGCGTAACACTAAATACGGCAGTGGTTGAAGGAAGGATGTCGCAAACCAATTCTTGGCGTTTGTTAATTAACCTGATGGAACTAGGACGAAAAATTGAAGTAAGTAAGTAAGTAAGTAAGTAATTTGGTGCTTTACGCCCAGTCAACCATTACGGTTATCTCAGGGCGTTACACATTTTGTCGATACATAATATCTGTTAAAAAAAATATGTCCGTGATGACAAAAACAAACCAATGAAATCTGTTTGTGACTGGTGCGCTACATTCAAACAAACAACAATTCCCGATAATTAATTGTGTTCGCAAGGTGGGACTCAAAGTCGATAACTACTTTGAACATCGACTCATAGCAAACACATAAAAATTCAAACGAACGCTGTTCGATAGGATAACACAATATGCAAATTTTCAAGCTACAAAACGACACTGAAACAACAGTTAAACGATCAAAAATGAGATGAGGGATGATTGGTACAGATGGTCAGTAATACAGATTTAAAAAAAAAAAAAAAAAAATCTGTCACCATAATAAAAATAAATATTAAGGTAGTCGATATTTGTCAAGGCTGAATATGTCGCCAAGTTCGATAATCCTAGACTCCGGACCACCTAATTATAGACCCTGTTTTGTTCATATAAACCCGCCACTTAGAAACCTAATAATCGATGGGCACTATAAATATACATTCTTACAAATATTAAATATGTTTTTGTTGATAATGAAAGGGGACACAAAGTTGAGTCTTTCCATTTAAAATATTATTCTCTATATATTTGGCATGTTAAAAAGAAATAGTGACCAGTGTGAAGCGAGTACTGATCCAAAAAAGAAAAGAAAAGAATGAAAACGACTTGTTAATGGTGTGCTATATTTGAACCAAGAAAAATTCCCGGTAACTGAAACTCGGCAAGAAATAGAACTTCGATCAGAGTAGTCGTTCGTTAATTATATAATCCTGCTTGTTCGTGCCTCGCTGCCGTACAAAGCCATTTCCTTGTCCGCACAGAAGAACTCAAAGGTTCCAGGCAAGATCAAAAGATCAAGAGATCTTAGAGGAGGGAGGTGGAGCTGGACCTTCAAATTTGCCCAGAAGAGATCATGAGTAGGGAGGTGGAGCTGGGCTGAGCAAGTTGGACTTCTTTTGCTTCGAGTTATCCAAGTTGTTCATCAACAGCAGTGCAACGGACATTGTCTTTGTGACTCTGTCCAAGCACAGCAGTTGAAACAGCAATCGCGCAGTGTACAAGTCGCTGGGCAATGGCGAGGGGACACCGCCGTAACACTTCCATTGTTCTGGCGGCGGTCCACGGTCTCTCCAGTCCTTTTCGGGCGGTTTCCGCGGTCGAGCCTTCACTCTCTCGTCCCCTTCCCACTCTGTCCCCGTCCCTAACAGGCCATCTCGCCTCCGTGAACGTGAAGCAACAATACATCAAAAGCACTGAAGAGAAAGAAAAAAAAAGAAAAAAAAACATCCATATAGTGTTCTTTCTTCGTCATAATCAGTTTCACAGTTGCCATGGTACCGGCCGCGACCCTCAGCGTATGTTGGTTAAACTGGTAACGCCGAGTTGTCTCCGAAGAGGTACCGGCTGGCACCGAAATCCCAGGAGGTGGGGGAAGAGGGAGACTACTGATGTAACGCTACGCCTGTCACCACCAGAATGATGACAGTCCTGCCACATAACTGATGGGTAAGTAAGTAAGTAAACCTGGTGCTTAACGTCCACAGAAACCGTAAGGCTTATTAGGGACGGGGAGAATGGGGGCA
This sequence comes from Alviniconcha strummeri, assembly GCA_963584105.1. Classification (NCBI taxonomy): domain Eukaryota; kingdom Metazoa; phylum Mollusca; class Gastropoda; family Provannidae; genus Alviniconcha; species Alviniconcha strummeri. The sequence goes on from OY757547.1 coordinate 23,846,861, forward strand.
AGGGGGTATGGAGGTGGGGGGAAAGGGAGAGTATAATTATACCTATCGCTACACTGTCAACACTAGAATGACCTGCATTAAGATGGGCAGCGATGAGAGCCATTTTAATGTTTCATTAATTGTCAGGGACAAAGTCACAAGACCGTGTCTACAAACCGCAACTGTTGAAGAGAAAGGAGATCCGAAGCGGTATCGAACCGAGGTCCCTCCGCTTACCATCCTGACGCCTTACCGCTAGGCCAAACCGGCTCACAAAGCATGTTGCAGAAACCAGTTATAAGGCCAGTCGGGGTTAACAGGTTCAAGGGAGGCAATCAGTCCCTTCACTGCCACCACATTGTGGAATTGCTTTAATTCCCCGCCTGTCCGCTGATCATTACAAGTAGAAGCCAGACTAAAGTGAGTAAATAATTATCATGGACGTACATATTAGGACTATGTAATTCTATGTCAAACGTTTGAGTCCCGAAACAAGTTCCTATCAATAAAAAAAGGAGAGGGGGAAGGGGAGAGGCGAAGGCGGGGGGCGGGGCGACAGTGGGGGGAGGGAGGGAAAAACAGAGGCGGGATGGGAAACAGCAGTCCTGGTATGTCCTGATTTAAAACTTACTTATTCCAAATTTTCGCCCAACCTTGGACCCCCTCCCCCCGCCCCCAGCCCTCCACCCTCCCTCGCCCCCCCCCCCCCCCCATGCCCCCCCTCCCCCCTTTCTCACCCTCCGCTGTCAAAACATAATTACATAAATAATTGATAATTGAAAAACACAACACACTTTACCCACTGAGAAACGACTGTATCAAGTTAAACACACCACAGTTCAGCTACAGAGAAACGACAGAAAAAAAGCCAATTAAATACAGCACGCCGCTTTACTTAATCAGAAACAATCAGCACAAAAACCGGCAGAACGAATCAGTACAGTCTATCAGATGTGTTAGGAGGAACTAAAAGAAGCGAAAATAATCCACAAGCAAAAGATAGTCTAGTGTTGTCAAAGGAGGGGTGCACGTCTCCATAAACCGTTCATCCTTAAACGTAAACCTGGTGCTTAACGTCCACAGAAACCGTACGGCGTATTAGGGACGGGGGGAAGGGGGGAAAGGGGGTATGGAGGTGGGGGGAGAGGGAGACTATATACCACCAGAATGACTTCGGCATAAAGATGGGCAGCGATGAGAGCCATTTTAATGTTTCAGTAGGAAGTGATGGACAAAGTTACAAGACAGTGCCCACAAACCACAACCTTTTTGAAGAGAAAGGAGAGCCGAAGCGGTATCGAACCGAGGTCCTTCCGCTTACCAGCCTAACGCCTTACCGCTAGGCCAAACCGGCTCACCGTTAATCCTTGACTTGGTTTAGTGTTGCTTTACGTCCACAGAGGCGAGTTGGCCTATTTGGGACAGGGACAGAGTGGGAAGGGGGCGAGAGAGTGAAAGGCTCGACCGCGGAAACCGCCCGAAAAAGACTGGAGAGACCGTGGACCGCCGCCAGAACAATGGAAGTGTTAAGGCGGTGTCCCCTCGCCATTGCCCAGCGACTTGTGCACTGCGCAATTGCTGTTTCAACTGCAGTGCTGGACAGAGTCACTAATTCCTTGATGATGATGATGATGAATTTGATGCTTAATGTCCTCAGATGTCATGAGACATATTAGGGACAAGTCGTGACCAATGCCGAAGCACGGTGCAATAAGTCTTTACGTCCACGGAAACCAGAAAGCTCGTTAGGACGGACAGTCCAGGACGTCCACGTCGACTCTCACACAGCTCCTGAACTATGCTAATTCCTTGACTCCGGACCAACGTCTTTCGATTACCACATACGTCCTCCACTTACCAGCCTATAGTGAGTGACGAGTCGTAAGGAAATACACCATGCAAAATATGAAATATATTTGTCGTGTGGTTAATAGGCATTAAAAAAGCTCACAGTTTAAATCAAAAATGTTATTGTGTACATATTTGGCACGTTGAAAAAAAAAAAAAAAAAAAAAAAAAAAGGCCAGAGTAAACTGATTTGATTTTACAACTCAGTTCACACAACGATTCTTGAAAATACCAGGTGACTAAAACTCGATGAATAAAAAACACGAACTGTAAGACCGAGCAAACGAGTTGTCCCCCCCCCCCCCCCCCCCCCCCCCCCCCCATATAACCGTCATGGTTGACTAGACTGGCCGCACACGCACACGCGCACGAGCGCGCGCGCGCACACACACACACACACACACACACACACACACACACACACACACACACACACACAAAGACACTCACACACACACACACACACACACACACACGCACGCACGCACGCACGCACGCACGCACGCACGCACGCACGCACGCACACACACACACACATTCTCTGTCTCTGTCTCTCTGAAACTCTCTCTGTCTGTCCATACCAGCGATTCAAAGAACTTTTTGAGTACACTTCTACTCTCAGAGGTCCGATACCTTACAATGTTTAACACTTGCATTATGTACATTGTCACTGTTAGTACCATGCGGTTTAATGCCACGTCTAGCACTTCATATCTTTTTTCCCTTTTAAGTTGTGATCAATCTGCCTTCACCGTCACTCCGTGACCAAAAGTGATTCAAGGTTTTCAAGGTTTTATTGAGCTTTTGGCCCCTGGGGGCTAGAAAGCGAAGTTACATTCGCACACGACATTCCCTATGAACAAGTACATGCGTTCTACTAATAAATAACTACCACACTTTATATATAAAAAATAATTAAATGCTCAAACACAAATCAAAGTTGTTATAAATATATAAGGCTAAGGCGTAAAAATTAACTTTTTCTTTTTTGTTTTCGTTGCTCGTTATTGGCTTAATCAAAATAATTGAAGAATACAACTAATAAATTTAGCAAGCTTGATATTCTTAGATTTTGACGTCATATTCAGGAGACTACAAAATTTGGGCACGTTGGGATGATGTGTATAATATTTATCAACATACTTAATACGGTTTCTCTTGACATTTTCGTTGGAACAGTTAAGCAGATAGTGAAATTCATCTCCTACCTCACCACTGTCACAAACAGTACATATTCTTTCATCCCTTGGAATACCTAACGTTCGTCTTTGCTGGATTGGCAGTCTGTGATTACTAAGTCTAAATTTCAATACTCTTTGTCTTAGGATAGATGGGAGATAGGTTAGATATTCCTCAAAGCAAAATTTCTTTTTAAATAAACAATAATTACTACAAACACTATTTTCTGCTACTCTGCTTTGCCATTCTTGTATAAATTGCTCCATTAGTCTTTGCTTCACTATACGTTTAAAGCTTTCGATGGTATGGATTTGGTTAGACCAAATATAAGATAATCCTAAACTATCTAATAACGAATGCACTTTCATAAGCCATGGGAGCTTATAATCGCTTGCATAATACAACTTAGAACATAGCTGAAACATTAGGTTAGAAATCTTAGGCGATTCAGAGTGAGAGGTACTGCACAAACCATACCAAAATCCTAACATCCTGCATTTTGCTTCAATTTCTATCGGATATCTTCCCACTTCCCCAAGCACCATGCATGTTGGGGTTGTAACTTTGACACCTAAGGTCAGTTTTAAAAATCGAAGCTGTAGTTTTGAGATTACATCCATCTTCTCGCACGCCCATATTTCACAACCATACAGAAGGATTGGGTGCACACATTTTTCAAAAAGTTCTAATTGTATATCTAGTGGCAAATTTAGCTGCCGACATTTCCTTAATAGTGAAAACATAGCCCTGTTTGCAAGTAAAAACTGTAACTGTTGTGCCTTTTTAAACTTGTTATTATAGTTAAATTTTACTCCCAAATATTTATAATCCCAAACAACGTCAACAGTTTCCTCATTAAAATTGAATTTCGGCATTTTTCTGATCTTCCCCCTTGAAAATATCATGACTTTGGTTTTCCTAACATTAATATCGAGACCCCATAATTCACAATATATTTTGAGTATATCTAACGCTCTCTGCAAATCTTCAGGACATTCGGCTAGTACAATTGTGTCATCCGCGTACAACAATAAAAACAAATACAAAAAATTGTCGATATCTTGAAGACACACATCCTGGGCCAATGCAAATGGTAGTTTTAAGCCCTGAACATTGTTACTCGTTAAAAAACCTTTTAAGTCATTCAAAAACAGCGAAAACAAAACTGGTGACAAATTTTCCCCCTGACGCAGACCAACGTTTGAGACAAAAAACTGCGATAGACCATGCCTAGTTTTCACACATGATTTTGCTTTAGCATACATATCTCGTATCACATGTAGAACCTTCCCATTCACACCAGAATTTAACAGTTTTCCCCACAACAATCCGCGCTGCACACTGTCAAAGGCCTTTTTATAGTCAATAAACGCACAAAATAATTTTTTTTTCCGCTGCAAATATACATCAATGAGACAATGTAAAGCAAAAACGTGATCCATCGTCGAATGCCCTTTCCTAAAACCTGATTGTTCATTACCAAGAATATCATTGGTTTCTAAAAAAGAATGAATTCGATCGTTTATCACACTAGTAAAGAGTTTTCCAAAACAACTCAGCACAGTTATACCCCTATAGTTATCTGGGTCATTCTCTTCTCCTTTTCCTTTATAAATAGGACTAATATAGCCAATAGACCAAGCGTGTGGAATTTTACCTGTCTGCAGTACAATATTAAATAGCGTAGTAACTGCGATTAGCAATTTAGAAGAAGAGGTCTTTAGGAATTCATTAAGTATACCATCATACCCACAGGATTTATTATTTTTAAGCTTCTTGATGCATTTCAAAACTTCGTCCGCTGAGATATCATTTTCTAAATCATCGTGTACAAATATATCAGTTTCGTTATCAAATGTATGAAATTCTTCCTCGGGGATGTTGCCCAGCTTCTGAAAATGCTCAACAAAAAGATCATGGCTAATGGCATCTACAGTATGCTTCTTTTGACGGTTATTACTATTCAGGATTCTCCAATATGCACGTGGATCCGAAGAACGCAATGATCTTATCCTTTCGTGGAACACTTTCGTGTGCATTCGGCTTTTCCTGTTTAGAACTTTTTTATACTCTTTATGCGCACGTGCTCTCTCTCCTTTGGTATAATAATTATCATGACTTTTATGCATACCTTTAGCTTTTCGATACTCGGCCCTTTTCTTCTTGCATTCTGCGTCAAACCAAGGGTATTTATTCTTTTTTATCTCCTGTCTTCTTGGCTCATTTTGATTTGTTTTGCCTTTGTCCTCTCTCATACAGGTTTGGCTCGGGTACATATCCAGTCTAACAGCTGCATTTGTTAACAAGCTGCAGATACCATCCGTTATGTCGTCGATATCAGATTGGTTAATACTGTCAGTACTTTCTAGCAACTTTTGCATACGATCATAAATTACCTCTACTCCTCCCTCGTCAATTTCAGCTAAATAATCACGCTCAGCTCCTGGTCTCCAAACAGGTTTAGCAAACCCCATCATACCCTGACTAACATTTACGTTATGGATTGTTTTGTGGCTATCAGTACCAGTTTTCAGTTTTATAAATACAGGGCAGTGAATATCAGATAAACATTCATCAAAATCACCAACATAAAAGTCACAGATGCATGGAAAAACCCACGGCGACGCTATAACATAGTCAACAAGGCTAGCGTTTTTACAGGTCAATTTTCCCAAATCAGCGTCTCCGCCAACTCTGCCATTTACAATCAAAAGACGCTGAGTAATACAAAAATCAATGAGCGCATGGCCAAAGTTATTCTTACCTACGTCCTGCGACCTTCTGTCTTGTTGGATATTGTACATTTTCATGAGTTCAGTTGTACTAACATCATCCAGTACATTATCTAAAGCCGCAGTATCCCAAATATAGTCGCTGGAATCCCCAGTTCTTGCATTTAGATCACCCATGATAAGGACATTATCCAGGTTTATATGCAGAAGTGTTTCTTCCAACTCAGTAAAAGAGCTTCTGTTACTCAAACCTTCAGAGCTGGGCAGCTGTCAGAAAGTCGAGGTGGACGTTCCCAGCTGACAGAGTGTGTCAGTATGTGGGCCAATCCTGGGACCGGACCGTTTTTTAACTGGTGTTTCAATACGATTTTATTTATTTTTTATGCGACAAGCTGCAAAGATGGTTCAACTAATTATGCCACGCTTCACCTGCTAAAAAAGAAGTCAAACAAATAACAGCACGCTTGGTCTGTTACGAAAGAACCAAACCACGTGCTGTATAATCACCAATCTATACGCTAGATGACTTGTGAGGAACGAAAACAAAACAAAAAATAACTTGACATCGCCTGTTTCTTGTCGTCTCCATTTAACGTTAATCTTAGCCCGTTTCTTGTCGTCGGGTAAATATCTCAATTCAACGTTAATTTTAGCCCGTTTTTTTGTCGACAGGTCATTGTCTCCATTCAACGTTAATCTTTAGCTCGTTTCTTGTAATTGACGACAGTTGATTGTCTCCATTCATCATTACTCTTAGCTATGTGGTTGACTGACTTGTGGTACCATTTAAGTAACGTTTATCTTAAAATCGGGACAAAAAAGAAAACAACCCCCAAAAAGATTATTTTTTAAAGGGGTGGTCTAGTTGGTATCTAGGGGTGAATGTCTCCATTAACCTTTAAACCTGGAATCCGGACCACCCGACTGATATTAGCTGTTTTCAGTCTTATATATCCGTCCATTTCGAGTGTTACTAATTAATGGGTAGTCAAAGAATACATTTTATAAAGTATAAAATATTTTCGTTTATTTGCCTAAATTTTAGCATATTTTAACACCTTATTTCTTTTTTAATGTAGTATATATCTGTTAATATCAAAGGATAACATCATGCCAGTATAAACCGAATTAATGAAAAAAGAAAGGAAAGTGCATTCTAATTGTGTGCTATATTTGAACCTAGAAAAATCCCCGATTACTAGAACTCGGCAAAAAATAGAATTTAGAGAAGTCATCGGTTAGTACACACCAGTCCTGCGGTTTCGTGCCATACAAAGCTAATTCCGAATGAGAAAGATAAAACAATAATTCCATGTTGCGTGAATAAAACTGAAATGGGGTTTAATGCTCTCAGATGTCGGGCTGAAACCCATTCATTGTAAGGCCGGTGGAGGTGACGTGTCCAAGGGAAGTAACCCATCCTGTCATTGCCACAACCTGGACGGATTTTTCTCCCCTCCAGTTCCTCTCAGCTCACCGCTGTAAGAGTTTTTTACGTGACGCATCAGTCACGTGGTTGGCCATTACAAGAACAGGCCAGACTAGAGTAAATATTTGAGCCCCGAAACAGATTCCTACATTTTATACCCTTCTACATAAAACTGACAAAAATCAAAGAAGATCAACAAGGCTTAAAATTCCCCAATTTTTGGCGACTGCCTTCCTCTGCGGCTTATTTTTTTAGAACGTGGGTAAAAACACAGTTCACACAACGATTCTTAAAAATACTAGGTGACTAAAAATCCATGAATGAAAAACACGAACTGTAAGATCGAGCAAACTCTTCACAGCTGATGAGTTGTTCCGCGTCCCACCTCACGGGGGTGAGGTGGGACGGGGAACAACTCATCAGCTGTGAGAAGTCATCGGTTAGTACACACCAGATGTACGTCCCACCTTACGTCATAGGTTCCAAAAAACTGTCAGCTAACGAGCAGTTAGTGTTAGTGTTACACTAAATACGGCAGTGGTTGAAGGAAGGATGTCGCAAACTAATTACTGGAGCTTGTTAATTACCCTAATGGAACTAGGACGAAAAATTGAAGTAAGTAATTTGGTGCTTTACGCCCAGTCAACCATTACGGTTATCTCAGGGGGTTACACATTTTGTCGATACAGATGTTAAAAATATGTCCATGTTAAAAACTTATATGTATTCAGATTTTTGAAAAACAGTCGTACGAAGTGGGTAAAACCCAAACTGGAAACCTTTTCTCAGATATATGCTTTCTCAAGTCAATCTAGAAAACCAATCACTTCGCAAACGTAAAACAGAAATCCATGTAGAAAAATCAAACATCAATTTTCAAACCGTTAGTCCCTTCAATATTACCCCTGTTTAGACAGCGCATAAGGCTAGGACATGCTGAAATCAACGACCATTCCTTCTAATTTATCGATATCAGGTTAAATAAAATTATGGATGAATATAATACAAAATTAAAAAAACGTTATATAAATGCTTAATGGCAAATACCAGTGCCATATGGCAGAGAGCTGAACACACCACCTACCAACTATCATCTCCTAGCTGCTCAACAGGAGCCATATCAAGAGGCCTAACTCCCAACAAAAATTTGCGAGCTTTTTAGAAAAATTCGTAAAAATTAACTATCAGCATAAAAATGACAGGAGGGTTCTGCAGGGAAAAAAAGAAGGTTTCCTGCACTTCAATAACAGCTGCTTTGTAGCATCTTGCGAGTGGATTTATTTCTTCAAAGTTAACTTAAAAACCTCTTAAAAATCACTGAATAATAAAATAAACCATTATTTCATCTTCAAAGAATTTATGGCCATTCCATTTCGTCATCTGACAGGGCAGAGTATTGGTTCTAGGGTTCTCTCCGCCTTGCTCTGCCTGTCTGGAACGTTTGGCTTCAGTTACACCTGGGGCCTGCTGGAAGGAATGGAGCGATTGGGGTGCGAAAAACCCTCGACGTCCATCAGGACCCCATCCACCCTCACCTTAGTAGGTGAGCGCCTCGAAGATGATGAATCATCTTTCGAGGCCGCGGTTTTTAAGGGACCTGCTGAACCATTGGGTGCGCTTTTGGATGGAGCCGCAGAACCCTTAGATGCCATTTTGTTGGGACTGGCGGAACCCCTAGAGGCCGTTTTTGGGGGGATATGCTCAACTCGTTTCCATCTCCGAAGAACACTTAGCGGACTCGCACAGAACCCGGGCGTCGGCCGATACCGTCTTCAACTTCCAGGAGGAAGCCTGAGTGCCGGTCGATACCGATCCGGGTCCGCCAGAAGAACGCACGTTAGATTCAGTCGTCCTAATTGGACGTTCTAAAAACACCCAGTTTAACGAGGTTTGACACTTAACAGATCTGGACTCTCTTCTGGTGGAAGCGGCAGCGGCGTAGGTCTTACCTCCAGTGATCACAGTCGGCATCTTGGCTTCAACCAACTGTCTGGCTTCCGGAAAGGATAATTATGCGTTTCTCAAAGCAGAAGCGTTGAATCTCCTTCTCCTTCTGCAATCTTGAGCCGATGAAGCGTGGGGACCATTGCAATTACAGCGCAGCTTGGGTCCCTCACATTGACCTTCATGCTTATCTTTTTCACAACCCGTACACTTCGCAGCAACCTTGCAACGTTGGCTCGTGTGGCCAAACTTGTTGCAGTTGAAGCAACGCTTAGGGTCAGGAACAAACAAGGCCACCTTCACTTTTAGATAGCCGACCGTGATCTCTTTCGCGAGTTCCGAGGAATCGAACGTCAAGAAAAGAGTGTGGTTGGGGTGAACCGAGTGACACTGAAGAAGGAGGGGAAGGTGATCCCCACCAACACTCTTTTCTTCAGTACATCCCGGATCTCAACCTCCGTCATGTCAGCGAGGTCCCGACATCTGATTACTCCCCGAGAGGAATTCAAGGTCTTGTGAACTGAGACCTTGACTAGTCTGTCAATAAATCGATTTGTTCGAAGTAGGTTTTGGGCCTGGGCCCTTTTGCCACACTCCACCAAGAAGGAGCCATCTCTCAGTCTTTTGATGTTCTTCAGGGTTCCGGCAATGGCTTGAAAACCCTTCTGAACTGCAAAAAGGGATAACTTTTTGTTATCTAAAAGGGGATAACTTTTGCAGAGGGAGATCTTCACTCGCCGACTCGACTATCAAAAATCTGGTCTAGTTTGTTTCACTTTTCATCGGAATCGGTATCTGAATCATCATCGCATACTTTAAAAAAAAAAAATTATATGTATTTTTTTAAATTATTATTATTATTGGTGATTCGTTGCCATTTTATGTTACGTAATGTTTCGTTACGTTTTGTCCCCACCCGCCACCGAGTCCAACAAGGGGATGCACACAAGCGGAAACTCCAGCAAGTGTGCACCAGGGCTCAAAACGCAATATACTCAAGTGATAAAAACAAAACAAAGTTGACTTCTATCCCCTCATTGACCCTGAGCCGCTGCCTTCTAATGGAAATGAGGGCAAAGCACGACCAGCCGATTGATTGCGTCGGGCCAACCCAGCCACCCGTCTAGGAGTAGTCCGGGCCGAGGAAGCGTGTTGGACCCCACGGGGGACCTCAGCCACCAGGATCCCATCCTCCCGCGACACGGGATGCAGCGCACAGCAAACACGCTGAGTCTGAAGGTGACCGCAGAGAGCAAGAAGAACTATATAAAGAAGAACTGTGTTGTAGATAAACACAGGAGAATGGCCGGTTCGGTAGAAATAAGCTGTAAGAAAGGAGCTGAAAACGGAGGTATCGTGGAGAGTTTTTGGAATGAAATCATTATAGTTGAAAGAACCAGTAGACAGAAACTAATCGTAAAAAAAAGAGTGAAAGGGGTGGAGCAGCTTGGTTTAAACACCCCCGGCGCGAGAAGCCGGCTCCCTGGGGGCACGAAAAATTGAAAGCAGTTACATCACTATAGTTCGTGACATAATGATAATGACTCTGATGACGTCAGTCTGGTTGGGGGCGGGGGAAGGGGTGGTGGTGTTTTTTCGTAAGAAATATACCCTTCAAAATATCAGATACATTTTTCATATGGGTAAAAGGCATACCAAAAAAAAAAAAAAGCCACTTGTTTAAAAAAAATTATAATTAAAAATTGATATTGTGTACATATTTGGGACCTTCAAAATAAGTCCATATCCAAAGTAAACTGATTTGACTGATGACAAAAACAAACCAATGAAAGTTGCTTGTGACTGGTGTGCTACATTCAAACAAACAACAATTCCCGATAATTAATTGTGTTCGCAAGGTGGGACTCAAAGTCGATAACTACTTTGAACATCGGATCATCGCAAACACATAAAAATTCAAACGAACGCTGTTCGATAGGATAACACAATATCCAAATTTTCAAGCTACAAAACGACACTTAAACAACAGTTAAACGATGAAAAATTAGATGGGGGATGAGTGGTACAGATAAAAAATAAACAAAAAAATAAACAAAAATATTAAGTTAGTCGAGGTTTGTCAAGGCTGAAAATGTCGCCAAGTTCGATAATCCTTGACTCCGGACCACCTAATTATAGGCCCTGTTTTGTTCATATAAATCCGCCACTTCAAAACCTAATAATTGAAGGGCACTATAAATATACATTCTTACAAATATTAAATATATTTTTGTTGATAATGAAAGTGGACACAAAGTTGAGTATTTCCATTAAAAATATTATTCTCTATATATTTGGCGTGTTAGAAAGAAATAATGACCAGGGTGAAGCAAGTACTCATCAAAAAAAAAAAAAAAAAAAAAAAAAAAAAAAAAAAAAGAAGAAGAAGAAGAAAAAGAAGAATGAAAACGACTTGTTAATGGTGTGTTATTTTTGAACCAAGAAAAATTTCAGATAACTAAATCTCGGCAAGAAATAGAACTTCGATCAGAGTAATCGCTCGTTATTTATATAATCCTACTTGTTCGTGCCTCGCTGCCGTACAAAGCTATTTTCTTGTCTGCACTGAAGAACTCGAAGGCTTATTATGGGACGAGGAGAAGGGGTGGGGAGGGGATATGGAGGTGGGGAGAGAGGGAGATTATATTCCTATCGCCACACTCTCACCACCAGAATGACTCCTGCATTAAAGATGGGAAGCGATGAGAGCCATTTTCATTTTTCATTAACTGTGAGGGACAAAGTCACAAGACAGTGTCCACAGTGTCCACAGACTACAACTTTCTGAAGAGCCTGGAGAGGAGAGCGGCCGAAGCGGAATCGAAACGAGGTCCTTCTGCTCACCAGCCGCAGGCCTTACCGCTAGGCCAAAACCGGCTCACCCATGCTGCATCGATGGATGAAGTGTTGCTTAGTGTCCTCAGATGTCAGTTGACATATTAGGGACAAGTTGTGACCAATGCCGAAGCACGATTCAGTAAATCTTTACGTCCACGGAAACCAAAAATGCCTACTAAGATGTACGATTTTTTATGTGTTATGTATCGACGGTGTATGTGAGATCAGAAACACTGAGGCTGTCATATGATGATGATGTAGAGCTTCCTGTCCTCGGATGTCGGTTCAGTGACATAATTATTAGGGACAAACTGTGACCAATGCCGAAGCACGGTTCAGTGTTGTTTTACGTCCACAGAAACCGTATGGCTTATTAGGACTCGAAAGCCCAGGACGGCCACCTCGACTTTCAAACAGCTCCTGTACTCGGCGAGACTATCATAAGGTGAATGTCTCCGTTTACTCTTTACCCTAGACTCCAGACAAGAAGGTGGGGGCGGAGGGGGGGGGGGGGGGGTATACAGATTAAATCGAAAAAAGAAAAGAAAAGAAAAAAGTTTAAAAATAAGTGTAATAGTAGTCGAGGTTTGTCAAGGCTGAAGTGTTGCCAAATCCGTTAATCCTAGACTCCGGACCACCATATCTTGTGTTCTGTTTTGATTTAATATAAACCCACCACTTCGAAACCTAATAACTGACTGGCACTATAAATATACACTTTTAGAAATATTAAATATATTCTTGTTGATGAATCAAAGTGGACACAAAAATGAATATTTCCATTTAAAATATTATTCTGTATATATTTGGCGTGTTAGAAAGATAGGTAAATAGCAGAGTGAATGAGTACTGATCAAAAAACGGTGAAAACGACCTGTTAATGGTGTGTTATATTTGAACCGAGAAAATTCCCGATTAAGTCATAGTAAAGCTCGGCAACAAATGTGAGGGAGTCGTGAAGGACAGAGGCGTGAGGCGGGGACTGAAACAGCAGTCCCACCATGTCCTGAATTAAAACTTATTTATTCCAAATTTCGACCCAGTTTCGGACGACACCCCCACACCCACCCTCCGCAAAAACAAACAAACAAACAAACAACAACAACAAAAACCACCTTACCCACCGAGATACGACAGTATCAGATTAAACACATCACGCTTAAGCTGTTGAGAAACGATCAATAAATACATACGGCGACAAACAATCAGCACAAACACCAGCAGAACTAGTCAGTACGGTTTAGTTAGACGGTTCTGCATTAGATGCTGTTCATAAAAATTATGCAGAGGAAGTAAAAGAAGCGAAACTGATAATCCACAGTCAAAATATTCTAATAGTATAGCGTTGTTAAAGGAGGGATTCACGTCTCCGTAACCGGCCTTGACTCCGGACCAGACTACTACTGGTAAGTAAATTATTATTATTATTGTTGTTCATACCTTTTATATAGCGCTATTCTCTGCTCTCGAGCAGTCTCACTGCGCACACTGGCATGTGATTGTGAATGAGTGACTGTATCCTTTTATAGCGCGTATTATTAATATCCATGGAAGTGGTGTACTGGTAGCGCTCTTTGGGTGTTGCATGGCTGGTGCCACGTGAAATGCTGCCGTTTCGGCGCAAGTTCTGTGTACACCATTCAACCATGCACCAGGTTACAGTGTCACTTCATTCAAAGCCGCATAGGTAGAGTGTATGTGTGTTTAGCTGTAACATGCCACCTGCACTTATGGCAGAATGACCGGGATCTTTTACGTGCTACTGCGGTAACACGGGGGTGGGACGGATACCGAAATAAGAGTCAGCACAGAAAGTTGACCGTGGAGAAGAAAATTCTCCCGCCGCTCCTGGCGGGACTCGAACCCGGGCCCTTTCGATCACGAGTCCGACGCTCTAACCACTGAGCTATCCACGCTCCCCAGAGCTAAATAAGCAAACATGGTGCTTAAAGTCCACAGAACCCATAAGGCTTATTAGGGACGAGGAGAAAGGGGGGGGGGGATATGGAGTTGGGGAGAGAGGGAGATTATATTCCTATCGCCACACTCTCACCACCAGAATGACTCCTGCATTAAAGATGGGAAGCGATGAGAGCCATTTTCATTTTTCATTAATTGTGAGGGACAAAGTCACAAGACAGTGTCCACAGACTACAACTTTTTGAAGAGCCTGGAGAGGAGAGCGGCCGAAGCGGAATCGAACCGAGGTCCTTCTGCTCACCAGCCTCAGGCCTTACCGCTAGGCCAAACCGGCCCACCCGTGCTGCATCACCGACGTTTTTCGATCACTATCCTCTCAAGCCTAGTCAGTGACCAATAGTAAGAAATACACCCTTCAAAATATCAAATATATTTTTCATGTGGTTAAAAGGCATAAAAAAAATAATAATAAAAAAGCCACAGTTCTTCTTGTTGTTTTGTTTTTGTTGTTTTATGATATTGTGTACATATTTGGCACGTTAAAAAATAAGTCCATATCCAAAGTAAACTGATTTGACTGATGACAAAAACAAACCAATGAAAATTGTTTGTGACTGGTGTGCTACATTGAAACAAACAACAATTCCCGATAATTAATTGTGTTCGCAAGGTGGGACTCAAAGTCGATAACTACTTTGAACATCGGATCATCGCAAACACATAAACATTCAAACGAATGCTGTTCGATAGGATAACCCAATACGCAAAATTTTCAAGCTACAAAACGATACTTAAACAACAGTTAAACGATGAACAATGAGGTGAGGGATGAGTTGTACAGATGGTGAGTAATACAGATAAAAACTAAATAACAAAAATATTAAGGTAGTCGAGGTTTGTCAAGATTGAAAATGTCGCCAAGTTCGATAATCCTAGACTCCGGAACACCTAATTATAGGCCCTGTTTTGAGCTTTTCATATAAACCAGCCACTTAGAAACCTAATAACTCAATGGCACTATAAATATACATTCCCCCCCCCCCCCCCCCCCCCCACACACACACACACACATACCCCCCGATATAACCGTCATGGTTGACTAGACTGGCCGCACACGCACACGCGCACGAGCGCGCGCGCGCGCACACACACACACACACACACACACACACACACACACGAGGTGGACGTTCCGAGCTGTCAATATGTGGGCCAATCCTGGGACCGGACCGTTTTTTAACTGGCTTTCAATCCGATTTTTTTTATTTTTTTTTAATGCTACAAGCTGCAAAGATGGTTAAACTAATTATGCCACGCTTCACCTGCTAAAAAAGAAGTCAAACAAATAACAGCACGCTTGGTCTGTTAGGAAAGAACCAAACCATGTACAGTATAATCACCAATCTATACGCTAGTGTTTTGTGAGGAATGAAAACAAAACAAAAATATAACTTGACATCGCCTGTTTCTTGTCGTCTCCATTCGACGTTAACCTTAGCCCGTTTCTTGTCGTCAGGTAAATATCTCAATTCAACGTTAATTTTAGCCTCTTTTTTTCTTTTCTTTCTTTTTTGTCGACAGGTAATTGTCTCCATTCAACGTTAATCTTTAGCTTGTTTCTTGTAATTGACGACATATGATTGTCTCCATTCATCATTACTCTTAGCTATGTGGTTGACTGGCTTGTGGTACCATTTAAGTAACGTGGAGAGTTTTTGGAATGAAATCATTATAGTTGAAAGAACCAGTAGACAGAAACTAATCGTAAAAAAGAGAGTGAAAGGGGTGGAGCAGCTTGGTTTAAACACCCCCGGCGCGAGAAGCCGGCTCCCTGGGGGCACGAAAAATTGAAAGCAGTTACATCACTATAGTTCGAGAAATAATGATAATGACTCTGATGACGTCAGTCTGGTTGGGGGCAGGGGGAGGGGGGGGGTGGGGGTGTTTTGGTGTTTTTTTCGTAAGCAATATACCCTTCAAAATATCAAATACATTTTCCATGTGGTTAAAAGGCATACACAAAATTAATAATAATAACAAAAAAGCCACAGATTTTATTTTATTTTATTTTTTAAATATGTTGTGTACATATTTGGAACGTTAAAAATAAGTCCATATCCAAAGGAAACTGATTTGACTGATGACTAAAACAAACCAATGAAAATTGTTTTGACTGGTGTGATACGTTCAAACAAACAACAATTCCCGATAATTGATTGTGTTCGCAAGGTGGGACCCAAAGTCGATAACTACTTTGAACATCGGATCATCCGCAAACACATAAAAATTCAAACGAACGCTGTTCGATAGGATAACATAATATGCAAATTTTCAAGCTACAAAACGACACTTAAACAACAGTTAAACGATGAAAAATGAGATGAGGCATGAGTTGTACAGATGGTGAGTAATACAGATTTAAAAATAAAAATAAATATGTCATCAAAATAAAAATAACTATCAAGGTAGTCGAGATTTGTCAAGGGCACGATAATATGTCGCCACATTCGATAATCCTAGACTCCGGACCACCCAATTATAGATCATGTTTTGTGGATTTCATATAAACCCGCCACCTCAAAACCTAATAATCGATGGGCACTATAACTATACATTCTTACAAATATTAAATATATTTTTGTTGATAATGAAAGTGGACACAAAGTTGAGTCTTTCCGTTTAAAATATTATTCTTTATATATCTGGCGTGTTAGAAAGAAATAGTGACCAGTGTGAAGCGAGTATTCATCCAAAAAAGAAAAGAAAAGAATCAAAACGACTTGTTAATGGTGTGCTATATTTGAACCAAGAAAAATTCCCGATAACTAAAACTCGGCAAGAAATAGAACCCCGATCAGAGTAGTCGTTCGTTATTTATATAATCCTGCTTGTTCGTGCCTCGCTGCCGTTCAAAGCCATTTCCTTGTCCGCACAGAAGAACTCAAAGGTTCCAGGCAAGATCAAAAGATCAAGAGATCTTATAGGAGCGATGCGGAGCTGGACCTTCAAATTTGCCCAGAAGAGATGTTCATGAGTAGGGAGGTGGAGCTGGGCCGAGCAAGTTGGACCTCTTTTGCTTCGAATTGTCCAAGTTGTTCGTCAACAGCAATGCAACGGACATTGTCTTTGTGACTCTGTCCAAGCACAGCAGTTGAAACAGCAATCGCGCAGTGTACAAGTCGCTGGGCAATGGCGAGGGGACACCGCCTTAACACTTCCATTGTTCTGGCGGCGGTCCACGGTCTCTCCGGTCTTTTTCGAGCGGTTTCCGCGGTCGAGCCTTCACTCCGTCGTCCCGTTCCCACTCTGTCCCGTCCCTAACAGGCCATCTCGCCTCCGTGGACGTAAAGCAACAATAAATCAAAAGCACTGAAGAGAAAAATAAAACAACACATCCATATAGTGTTCTTTCTTCTTCATAATCAGTTTCACAGTTGCCATGGTACCGGCCGCGACCCTCAGCCAATGTTGGTTAAACTGGTAACGCCGAGTTGTCTCCGAAGAGATACCGGCTGGTACCGAAATCCCAGGAGGTGGGGGAAGAGGGAGACTACTGATGTAACGCTACGCCTGTCACCACCAGAATGATGACAGTCCTGATCAAAAGTCCTATATTGTGTGATCAAAAGTCCTATAAATATATATAAGAGGATATCAGCAATATGCCTGACAGCCTTCTAATAAATGTGGTTGGTTTCAGGTTTTTGTTTGTTTTATTTTGTGTGTTGTTGTTGTTGTTGTTGTTTTAAATGTCCCGAATAAAAAAAAAAAAAAAAAAAAAAAACTGCCAAACAAAGACGACTGAATGATAGGTCGCAGCTGAAGACTACTACTACTACTACTACTACTACTACTACGACTACTACTATTACTAAGAAGAAGAAGAAGAAGAAGAAGAAGAAGAGACAGAGACAGAGACAGACAGCCAGAGACACAGACAGAGAGACAGATAGACGGAGACACACAGAGAAAGAGACACAGAGACACAGAGACAGAGACACAGAGGGAGACAGAGACTGGCTGACTGATTATCAGACACTCTCTCTCTCTCACACACACACACACACACACACACACACACACACACACACACACACACACACACACACACACAGAGTCTCTGTCCCTCCCTCCGTCTGTCTGTCTGTCTGTCTGTCTGTCTGTCTGTCTGTCTGTCTGTCTGTCTGTCCATACCAGCGATTCAAAGAACTTTTTGAGTACACTTGTTTCAAGACGATTTTATTTTTTATGCGACAAGCTGCAAAGATGGTTAAACTAATTATGCCACGCTTCACCTGCTAAAAAAGAAGTCAAACAACAGCACGCTTGGTCTGTTACGAAAGAACCAAACCACGTGCTGTATAATCACCAATCTATATGCTAGTGTTTTGTGAGGAAAGAAAAAACAAAAAAACTTGACATCCCCTGTTTCTTGTCGTCTCCATTCAACGTTAATCGTAACCCGTTTCTTCTCGTCAGGTAAATATCTCAATTCAACGTTAATTTTAGCCTGTTTTTTGTCGACATGTAATTGTCTCCATTCAACGTTAATCTTTAGCTTGTTTCTTGTAATTGTCGACATATGATTGTCTCCATTCATCATTAATCTTAGCTATGTGGTTGACTGGCTTGTGGTACCATTTAAGTAACGTTTATCTTAAAATCGGGACAAAAAAGAAAACGACAACCAAAAATTTTTTTTTTTTAAAGGTAGTCTAGTTTGTATCTAGGGGTGAATGTCTCCATTAACCGTTAATCCTAGAATCCGGACCACCCGACTAATCTCAGCTCTTTTCAGACTTATATATCCGTCCATTTGGATTGTTAGTAATTAATGGGTAGTCAAAGAATACATTTTATAAAATAGAAAATATTTTCGTTGATTTGCCTACATTTTAGCATAGTTTTTAAACATCTTTTTATTTTTTATTTGTTTTTATTTTTTCATGTAGTATATATCTGTTAATATCAAAGGATAACATAATGCCAGTATAAAACCGAATTAATGAAAAAAGAAGGCAAAGTGCTTTCTAATTGTGTGCTATATTTGAACCTAGAAAAATCCCCGATTACTAGAACTCGGCAAGAAATTTAGAGAAATCATCGGTTAGTACACACCGGTCCTGCGATTTCGTGCCATACAAAGCTAACTCCGCATAAGAAAGATAAAACAATAATTCCATATGTTGCATGAATGAAACTGAAATGGAGTTTAATGCTCTCAGATGTCGGGCTGAAACCCATTCATTGTAAGGCCGGTGGAGGTGACGTGTTCAAGGGAAGTAACCCATCCTGACATTGCCACAACCTGGAGGGATTTCTCTCCCATCCACTACCTCAGCTGACCGCTGTAAGAGGTTTTTACGTGACGCATCAGTCACGTGGTTGGCCATTACAAGAACAGACCAGACTAGAGTAAATATTTGAGCCCCGAAACATATTCCTATCAATGATAGGCCTCATTTTATACCCTTTTACATAAAGTTGACAAAAATCAAAGAAGACCAAGACTGAAGGCTTAACATTTTTGCAAATTTTTGGCGACTGCCTTTGTCTGGGGCTTTTTTTTTTTTTTTTTTTTGTGCAACGTTGGTAAAAACACAGTTTACACAACGATTCTTAAAAATACCAGGTGACTAGAAATCCATGAATGAAAAACACGAACTGTAAGACCGAGCAAACTTTTCACAACTGATGAGTTGTTTCCCGTCCACACTCCGAGCAGCGGCTTTCCGGCACACTCCAAGCATCCTTTCCGCCACACTCCTCCAAACTCTGCCAGATTTGGTTACGCCACTGACTAAAGGGGCACTCTTTATCATAGTCTCCGCTCAGCTGTCCACCGACGCTGTCCGCGCCCTCCGAAAGGTTTCGGTAC
>OY757547.1:23866807-23879307 GCA_963584105.1 Alviniconcha strummeri
AAACATTTTGATATTGCTTAGGTTACACAGTTCACGAAAAAAAAAACGAAAAAAAAACGTGTGCTCGTGTGTGCAGTTTTTGTTTCAGCAAAACTTGCTTTCTATCCATCTCCGTCACCAGATATCCACAATTAGAATCTCCCCCCCCTCCCCCCCTTTTTTGTTTGTTTTTTGTTTGTTTGTTTGTTTGTTTGTTCTTGTAAAAGGACTGTGTCAGAACACGCTGACACCAGCAGAAACACCACACCAGCAGAAACACCAAGGCTATACTGTAATGTGGTTATGCGCTGCACACCAGGAGAAACACCAAGGATATACTTATTGTAATGTGGTTATGCGCTGCACTCCACCAGAAACACCACGGCTATACTGCAATGTGGTTATGTGCTGCACTCCACCAGAAACACCACGGCTATACTGCAATGTGGTTATGTGCTGCACTCCACCAGAAACACCACGGCTATACTGCAATGTGGTTATGTGCTGCACTCCACCAGAAACACCACGGCTATACTGCAATGTGGTTATGTGCTGCACACCACCAGAAACACCACGGCTATACTGCAATGTGGTTATGTGCTGCACACCAGCAGAAACACCAAGGCTATACTGCAATGTGGTTATGCGCTTCACACCAGCAGAAACACCAAAGCTATAATTATTGTAATGTGGTTATGCGCTGCACGGTTATGTGGGGACTATCTTCAACTATGATAATCTCCTTGTATTCGCTCTCCAGAAAGGGAGATAAATCCTCCTCTGACAGCGTGTTATTGCCCATGTGTCGGCAATATAAAAAACGGAATCCTGGAACACGCCACCCTCTCATCTTACAGGTTGCATTTGTCAATATACAGTTACATATACCGCGTGAAACCAAAGTGTTTATCTGGGGAATATTACAACAACAGCAACAACAAGAATAATTCCTCGATTTACTCATTTAGACAAAGACACAAGACTCATATCGGAAGTGAGTGCTGTCTTTCCGCTGACAGATTCGCGCCTGTATCTTAAAACACACACACACACACACACACACACACACACACACACACACACACACACACACACACACACACACACACACACACACACACACACAAACCGAAACCAAGCTCAGTTTCTGCGGGTCACTGCGGACGAACAGCGAAGCGAGGTCATCCAGGTGACCGATATTGAAAAGGAGGCTTGGAAGTGCAGACGACAAAGTCTTTACACTCTCTCGGCAGTTGTGCACACCTTGGCCTCGCTTTCGATCTCATGACCCGCCGTGACCTCCTAGCTCATCAAGAACGGTTCATTGGACTGTAGCGTCTGAGAACCGCACAGGATTATATCAGGACTTCAGAGCAAGCAGGTGAAATGCCAACAGCAAAACAAACAGGTGAAATGGCAACATAGCAAATCAAGTCAAATACCTCTTTATTCCATCCAAACGAAAACGTGGGTGCCACACATAAATTACAAACAAAAAAGCGCGCAGGAGTTCTCTGAACATGCGAAATATACGATGTTCCAGACACGTCCGTTTTGCCGTGTTCCTTGAAGCCGTTCTGTCGTGCCAGGCCTTTCCGCATTGTGACTCCCTAGGGCGGGTTGCTGGCACTGGGAACCCGTTGCTAGTCTGCGGAGGGTGTCACCTTTTTGTCATAACCGCTTTGTTTTCCTTTTCTGTTATTATTCTCTTTATAATTGTTTGTTTGGTGTGTGTGTGTGTGTGTGTGTGTGTGTGTGTGTGTGTGTGTGTGTGTGTGTGTGTGTGTGTGTGTGGACGAGCGGTGGGCGTCTAATATTTTGGAGTTGACATTATAATTTGTTTCAGGGTCTTTTCCCTGTCAGCCTGAGACGTATGCAATAACTCTCTCTCTTCTTCTTTCTCTCTCTCTCTCTCTCTCTCTCTCTCTCTCTCTCTCTCTCTCTCTCTCTCTCTCTCTCTCTCTCTCTCTCTCTCTCTTTTTTTTTTCTCGATAAAAGCGTATGATGGAATCCATTTTTAGTTCATTCTGTCCTCAAAACATGTGGCTACGGTTTTGAAAGTAGGGTCCCTGTCCTCAGTAGATAGCACACGGACACACACGCACAAACGCAAGCACACATACATACACACACGCACACGCACGCATGAACGCACGCACACACAGACACGCACTCACTCACACACACACACACACACACACACACACACACACACACACACACACACACACTCACTCACACAGACACACACAGACACACACACAGACACACACACACACACAAACATACACACTCACACACACAGACACACACACACACACACACACACACACACACACACACACACACACACTCACACACACACACTGACTGAACAGACAGACAGACAAGCACGCAGAAAGGGAAAGAGACCAAGTAGGAGGCATACGTGACAACACGGAGGTGGACAGACAGACAGACACACACACAGACAGACGGACAAGCACATAGAGAGACAGACAAACAGACCAACAGCCGACAGCTTCTACAAAGCGATAGTTTCTTAATAAGAACAACTGACGAATAAGAGGCAAACCTAAGATCAGATACGGAGCACGTCTTAAATCAACGAAGCGGTGCCATCCCCGCGGGAAATGTAGTCATTTCTTTTTGCTCTGTGTTTGAATGTTGTCATTCTACTGTGCAGGTCTTCAGGGACTGGGGTCAAGCGGAAGTTGGTTCTGTGGACGCGGGGGACGCTGGGAAGCATAGCCAGAGATCAGCGCCTGACGTCAGTACATCAGCCTCGGTCTTTCCTCGTGACAACTACCCGGCGAGGACACTGCTATGGGCGTGGAAGGTTGGCTGAACTGACTGTGTGCCACACGTCCTTCGCCTGCCGTTGAAAGTCCTCACGCACCTGCTGAGATCCTACCCGTGTTCTTAAGGGTGCAGCTGACTGAGACACAGTTACCCAACCCACACCTCATGGAACGGAAGTAGTGCCACCCCAACACCAACCAACCCACCAAAAGTGCGTAAGATTCAAGAGCGCGTAACTAGGAAGAAAATCGCTATCATGTCAATAGCGTAACATCTAAGGAAGGTTCCGAAGACCAATCCACTACTGCTACCGCTGCTGCTGCTGCCACCTTCGCTGCCTTGATTTTATCACGTGACAGAGAAAGGATCCCCGACCAGCATCATGTCGTTCTCCAGCTTCAGGGAAAACTTCTCATCCGGCATGACCTACTTAAAGCGTCGCTTCTCCTCTGGAGACCTGCAGGTAAAAAAACCTGTCCGGTTTTTCACTGCGTCAGCATGCAGGCTTAATGATAGGTCTCCTTTCAATGTGCCTGGTTTTCAGTCTGTCAGCATGCAGGCTTAATTATAGATCTCCTTTGAACGTGACTGTCAGCATGCAGGTTTAATTACAGATCTCCTTTGAACGTGACTGTCAGCATGCAGGCTTAATTACAGATCTCGTTTTAATGTGCCTGTTTTTTTCCGTCTGTCGGCATGCAGGCTTAATTACAGATCTCGTTCCAATGTGCCTGGTTTTTCAATCTGTGAGTACGCAGGTATATGGATTTGGTTTCAGTGTGCCTAGTTTTTCATTGTGTCAGCACGCAGTCACAATTATAGATCTCGTTTCAACGTGCCTCTTTTTTTTCTTTTTTTTCTTAAATCTTATTTATTTTGTCAGCATGTACGCAGATAGATCTGGTTACAACGTGCCTTGGTTTTTCAGTCTGTCAGCATGCAGGGATAATTACAGGTCTCGTTTCAACATGCCTAGTTTTTCATTGTGTCAGCATGCAGGCATCATTATAAATCTGGTTTCAACGTGCCTGGTTTTTCAGTCTGTCAGCATGCAGGCATATAGACAGCGTTGGAACATGCCTAATATTTTAGTCTTTCAGCATGCAGGCATATAGACAGCGTTGGAACATGCCTAATATTTTAGTCTTTCAGCATGCAGGCATATAGACAGCGTTGGAACATGCCTAATATTTTAGTCTTTCAGCATGCAGGCATATAGACAGCGTTGGAACATGCCTGATATTTTAGTCTTTCAGCATGCAGGCATATAGATAGCGTTGGAACATGCCTGATATTTTAGTCTTTCAGCATGCAGGCATATGGGTCTCGTCTTAACGTCCCGCTTCAGTTTTAACTCCTGCTAGCTACATTGTTCTGCTATTGATTGACATAGCTGCATTGTTGTACGAGTCATTAAAAACAGAAACTCAGCTGCATGAATGAAAAGGTAAAGTGACAAGCAGGGTTATCTTGGCACATTCTATTCACACAAGGAAAGCGCGGGATTAAAGTAAAAAACCCAAACTGGAAGCTGCGGTTGAATGTGAGAGACAATATAAGCCCAGTGGGTGTAATGATTAAACACCGAGGTTTCGACACGAGGCGCCATGACTTTAACGCGACAGAACAGCTCGATGACACGCGCTCTCCAACGGTTTTATTTCATGGATGGAATTCAATGCCTCGACGCTTGTTTTGTTTTGACCCGAGGTAACCGCATAGAAAACGACACCCCGGTTCTCACGCTATTTAAAAGAGTAAAAAACAAAAACAAAAACAAAACCCCGCAGTAAATGCAAAAACGTTCTGGAAACATCGATTCTTATTTCAATTCATGTATTCAGAGATTTTGACATTGTTTTAAAATATCACTGTTGACTGCAGTGTTAACTGGCAATTATAGATACGAATTTCGCTATCTTTTTCACGACTATTCACCACACACACATTCAATTATTGCAACGACAACAACAAAGCTCTCAATTACTATTTAAAGTTTCCCTGACTAACTTGAAAAGGTCAACAGATATTCCTCTCACATTCCGTCACACATGGGCACTCCCAATTCTGTTGTTCAACCGATGCAGAAAATACAAGTCTGGCAGAACTCCGTAGTAGCCGGGGTGACCCGCATTTCCCACAAGGGACCAAGAGAGCGCTGGAAAGGTAAAAAACAATGTAATGAAATCGTAAATGTGCGCCGTAGGAACTTTAGTGCTGTGGTATGCGTGCTGGTGGCGTCGGCGGAATAAAACCCTGGATGGAGCGACAGGAGAAAGCTGTCGGAATGTGCACTGCTGCGTCAGAGTTCGGAGAGTTAGTTTTGTTGGTTATGGTTATGTGAGTGGCTGAATGACTGAGTGAGTGCATGGGCGATTGGGTGGGTGGGTGAGTGGGTGGGTGGGTGAGTGGGTGGGTGGGTGAGTGAAATAGTGAATGAGTGAGTGGGTGGATGAGTGAGTGAATGATTGAGTGAGTGAGTGGGTGAGTCAGTGAGTGAACAAGTGAACGAGTGAGTGAGTGAGTGGGTTGGTGGGCGAGTGAGTGCATGGGTGAGTAGGCGGATGAGTAAGTGGGTGAATGACAGATCGAGTGCATGGGTGAGTGAGTGGGAGGGTGGGTGAGTGAGTGAATTAGTGAATGAGTGAGTAGGTGGATGAGTGAGTGAATGATTGAGTGAGTAAGTGAGTGAGTGAGTGGGTGGATGAGTGAGTGAGTGGGTGGATGCGTGAGTGAGTGGGTGGATGAGTGAGTGAATGAATAAATGGGTGAGTGAGTTAGTATGTCGGTAAATGAATGAATGAGTGTAGTGTAAATGCGTGACTGACCACCACGTCGTAGGCTACTGTGTTGACTGGTGGAAGGGAGCGTTCCACGCTGATCTCTAAGCCCCGCCTCTTTCCTCACAAGCTGTCTGTCTGTCCAATCACCATGTATAGTACTGTGTTGACTGGTGGAAAGGAGTGTTCCACGCTGAGCTCTAAGTCCCGTCTCTTTCTTCACAAGCTGTGTGTCTGTCCAATCACCATGTATAGTACTGTGTTGACTGGTGGAAAGGAGCGTTCCGCGCTGAGTTCTGAGCACCGCCTCCTTCCTCACAATGTGTCTTTCTGTCCTATCACCATGTATAGGACTGTGTTGACTGGTGGAAGGGAGTGTTCCGCACTGAGCACTAAGCACCGCCCTCTCCGAACAAGCTGTCTGTCCAATCACCATGTATAGTACTGTGTTGACTGATGGAATGCACAATGATTTGAGTCTGCTTCAGAGTTCATTTGACTGCAGCTAGTAAACGAATGTGTGGCATATATCTGTCCATGTCTGAAATTGATGAATATTCTCATTTTAACTGTGTTAGACTCAAATTGCTTTGGGCCTCTGAAATTTGCTAAGGCAAGTGTACGTGTGTGTGTGTGTGTGTGTGCGCGCGCGCGCGCGCGTGCATGTGTGCGTGCGTGCGTGCGCGTGTGCGTGCGTGCGTGCGTGTGTGTGTTTATGTGTGTGCGTGCGCGCGCGCGCGTGTATGTGTGTGCTGCCATTCGGCTTCTTTCAGTTTGTATTGACTGCAATCATAATTGTCCTTTTCCCCTTACGGTGTCTCAACGTCGGTTTATAATTTAACTTTGATTTCTCTACAGCGCGTCGAGTTCTGCTTTCACGTTACAGCTTCACTCTTTCACATATAATTATTTCCTTATCGTGATTATCACCATCACTGCTGATTACTCTCATGGCCTCGTTCCTGTCCCAGGGGGAGCTTGAAGACGCGGAGAGACAGTTACCGCCAACCGGAAGAAAAGGCCCCTCCCCCAGTGCCCCCAGCTCCCCCTCCCGGACAACGCCCGCCACTGCCATTGGTCAGCGCACCTTTCCCGCCGCTTCCGGGAGGTCGGGCTACAACCGGGATCGCTGCAAGATCCTGCTCATCATTGACGATCAACACACAGACTGGTGAGTGACAAATGGTGCTTGACGTCCACAGAAAACCTAAGGCTTCATAGGGACGGGGGGGAGGGGGGGGGGGAAGTGGGGAAGGGGGTATGGAGGGGGGGGGAAGAGGGAGAGTATATTTATCGCTACACTGTCACCACCAGAATGACTCCTGCATTAAGATGGGCAACGATGAGAGCCATTTTAATGTTTCATTAATTGTGAGGGACAAAGTCACAAGACAGTCCACAGACCACAACTTTTGCAGGGAAAGGAGAGCCGAAGCAGATTCGAACCGAGGTCCCTCTGCTTACCAGCCTAACGCCTTACCGCTAGCCCAAACCGGCTCACGTTGCGGACTTCGTGCGATGGTTCTATCAGTATTGATGCAACGACAACGACAAAACAACAACAACAACAACAACAACAACAACAACAACAACAACAACACCTGGGTTGGGGAAATGGGGGGTGGGGGTGGGGGGACGAATTTGAACTCCCCAGGGCTCAGCCGTGTTAGTTCGCTCTTTATCGACGATGAGCAGGACAATGAAGCTGACACCATCACCAACCTGCAACTGTGGTCTTGAAGACCAGACGGCCCAACATACACTGCATGCAGAGATGCCGGCTTCTGCAGACAGCGAGAACAAACGTGTGGCCAACGGCAGTCCAGCTACACACCAAACTGTACGGCAGCAAGGAGCAACTGGAGAAGACAGCTACGTTCGTCTTGCAGACTGGACTCTCAGTGTAGCGGAGATCGAGAAGAAGAATTAACGAGGAGCAGGAAAAAAAAAAAAAGAAAAAAAAAAGGGGTGGGGGGGGGGGGGGGAGAGAGAAAACAAGTAAAATAGTTTGTTGTTTTTTAAACTGAAAAAAAAAAAATACGGTTCGCTCGTGACGTCACGTACACTTCTGCCTGCTGGCCACGTTCATAACGTCAGAGATTTTGTCAAAATGGCGGAGTTCATGGCAGCGTTTTCGCGGCTTTCAAACGTCGATTTTGGACAGACTAGATCATGACTCAGAAACTGCTTTGAATAAATCTGTAATTCTATTCCCATTGATATGACATGATTTTTTATAGTTGGCTTCTTTCTTCTTCTTCTTTTTTTTTTTTTTTTGGGGGGGGGGGGGGTATTCGTTTGTTTTGGTTTCGCAGGGTTCCTTTTAATGATGTCCACTTGCACAGTGCGAACTGTGATTTCATGGTTCACAGAATAATTATTTCATGGTTCAGAGAATAATTATTTCATGGTTCAGAGAATAATTTATATTCGCAACGCTTGGCAGAAAACGTGGATGAGAGAGACGGGAGGATGGGGTGGGGCGGAATGGGGTGAGGAGGGCAGGAGAGGATGGGAGAGGAATGGGGCTCAGTGATCTCAAAAACTAATACTAATGTGTCTGCGGCTAGCGCCTGAAGATTTCCCCTACGTACACTTGTTGGCAACTCCGGGGCCGTATGCGCGGCGAGGACGTAAAGATTCTGTATTCTGCAAAAAAGAAGAAAAGAAGAAAAAAAGAAGAAAGAAGAAGAAAAAAGAAAAAAGAAGAAAAAAGAAAAAAGATTATTTTTAAAAAAAATTAAAGGAGAAATAAAAGTCTCTTTTATGCAGTCGTAAAGCAAATTTCTGTGTTATTCATAGACAATAAAGAATCTGTATTCTGTAAAACACCTCCATTTCAGTTCAGTTCAAGATGGTATTTATGCGCTCGGAAAGGACCGTAATTATGCGTTCCACCCCGTCTCTCAAGTTTCCCCAACGTTGCCTTTGAAACGGTTCCAGTGTTCGTTTGACGATGGTCCTCTCTCGTCCTTTCAAAGAAGATCGTCTAGCACTTCCTCTGTCAACGCCTTTCTCAAGAAGTATAATTATATCTGCTTACCGTGAGAGTTCGTGCAGTTGTTTTTGTGTGCATGAACCAGGAAGAGTAGACTTGATTACCTCGGGGGAGAGGGGGGGGGGGGAATTATCCTTCGAGCGTAACTCGAGCTAAACCGTGGAATTGTGAGAATAACACGGGGACCTGTCACGTGACACAAAACATGATCATTCAATTTTTAGACGTGATTTTTATTCACACATAGAGAGAGAGAGAGAGAGAGAGAGAGAGAGAGAGAGAGAGAGAGAGAGAGAGAGAGAGAGAGAGAGAGAGAGAGAGAGAGAGAGAGAGTCCAATTTGAACTCGAAAACTTTAAAAGGATTGTAGTGTAGGTTCAATCAAACCGTAACAATTAGTCCTTGCTAAGCTACTAATGGAGAGAGAGAGAGAGAGAGAGAGAGAGAGAGAGAGAGAGAGAGAGAGAGAGAGAGAGAGAGAGAGACAGACAGACAGACAGACAGACAGACAGACAGACAGACAGACAGACAGACAGACAGACAGAGACAGACAGAGACAGAGAACTCGAACTCGAACTCGAACTCGAAAACTGATTATTTTACAAGTATTGTAGTTTAGGTTCAGTCAAAAACCTAGCAGCTAGTCCTGTCTAAGCTACTGATGAGTAAATATAAAATTACTGGCATCATTTATATTCATATAGGCATGAATGAGTGAGTGAAATTTTATGCATGAAAATCTCCACACAAAACATAGCGTGTTCTCAGCGCCAGACAGACAGACAGACAGAGAAAGAGAGAGACAGAGACAGAAAGAAGCGAGAGAGAGACGGAGAGAGCGTCAGAGAGAGAAAGCGACAAAGAAAGAGAGAGAGAGAGGGAGGGTACATTTCACTCTGGAGAAGCTGTTTCCGGCCCTGATCTATAAGGCAGTAAGTACACAGAAAAAAGCGCCCGTCCCAAACCCCTTCCACACTAGCAGCCTATATAGTCTCCAGACGACTTCAGCTCGCCTGCACCGTGTCTAGCTGAACAAGGCAAGGAGGCAGAGAGCTGGGACCGGGCGTGAGAGACACTGGTGGCAGTCTAGCGAACCTCCTGGGGGTGTTTATGCTGACTACAGAAATCAATAAGGGATTTGCTGGGAGACGGATCTGGCGGGTGTAAGTGAAAAAGGCGTGTGCATCTTTATGGACATTGGGGGGAGTGCAGAATTTGGAGGAGCGAGTGATTGTGGTGTTCTGGGAGTGATTCGGTTACCGCCTCCTCCCTCCTTCCCTCCTTCATGTTACCAGAAAAACTGGGGCTGCTTCTTAAAAGAGTCTAGTATAAAAATTGTAAAGAGAGAGAGAGAGAGAGACAGAGACAGAGACAGACAGACAGAGAGACAGAGAGATAGAGAAGAAGAAGAAGAAGAAGAAGAAGAAGAAGAAGAAGAAGAAGAAGAAGAAGAAGAAGAAGAAAAAACAAAATTGAATGCCAATGTGTGTGTATGTGTATGTGTGTGTGTGTGTGTGTGTGTGTGTGTGTGTGTGTGTGTGTGTGTGTGTGTGTGTGTGCGTGGGAGGGGGATGCACGCGCGCGTGCGCATGCGCGTGTGTACGTGCAATTCAGTATCGATCTTATTTCCCTTTCCGGAAACGCCGAAACTCCTGATACGATCTTCTCACGCAGAGGATCTCCGAGGGCTGTCTTTTATAGCCCCATCTTGGAGCATCGTCTGTGTCCGCGATGGCACGTCAGCTAATAGTCACCAGTCCTGCGAATCTCTTCCGTGCGATCGTCTTACCTTTTGCATTGTCATTGTATCGTATTGGTCATTGGTCATTGTACACCTCCGTTTTTGCTTCCGCTATTGTGAACTGCCTGGCTCACGTGTTACGGGTAAAATCCAGTGAACTCTTGTAGCCTGCGAATACACCGGATTTGAACAAGAGAGCAGGGCCCATATGAATGACGAGCAAACAGACCCCGCCCCTCACCCTAATCGCGTTTGTCTTCTAACCTGTGACGACGCTGAAAAAATTGGCTTGCGTGAAGCGCAGATATGACTATTCGCCCGGTCTAATCGCGTGTAAAGTTATAGACTCGTTTCTCGACGTTTAAGCAGCATAGGCGCCGTATGAAAATGGCGGCTCTGGTGCAGCCGTTACTGACAGAGGCTACTACTGAAGAGGAAACGAACACTTTTTGTGTCCCATCCCGCAGGACACAGTACAGACAGGTGTCGTTCTTCACCAGGACCATACAGGACTGGAACGGACTGCCCCAGGAGGTTGTAACAGCTGAGTCACTGGACTGTTTTATGTCCAGGCTCAACTCGCTCCTGTAAACACCAGCTGAAAGTCCCGCCCCCAACATCCCATTCCCTGCCCTATCTGACCCCAGCCCCAACCCCTCACCCCACTCCTTTGCCTACGCTCACTAAGTACCACAACAATGGCCCAAATCTTCGCAACCTCCCCAGTAGCGACATGATCATCAACGAAATGATGTTGGCCGCTTTATGGAAGAAAAAGAAGAAGACTTGTACGGACCGACGTCGTCCCACTTACCGTTTAAGACACAAATTATTGAGGAAAATTTGGAATGACGCTTCAAGACACATCATATTCAACGGAGGAAAATTTGGAATGACGATTCAAGACACATCATAATCAACAGAGGAAAATTTGGATTGACGCATCAAGACACATCATAACCAACAGAGGAAAATTTGGATTGATGCATCAAGACACATCATAACCAATAGAGGAAAATTTAGATTGACGCTTCAATACACATCATAATCAACGGAGGAAAATTTGGATTAATGCATCAAGACACATAATAACCAACAAAGGAAAATTTAGACTGACGCTTCAAGACACATCATCATCAACGGAGGAAAATTTTGAGTGACGCACTAAGACACATCATAATCAACAGAGGAAAATTTGGAGTGACGCATCAAGACACATCGTAATCAACACAGACGGCGAAAAGGAGACAGGAGACACTTAAATGGGAAGGGGCCATTGGGTCTCTGACATCTGTTACGATCGCAGCGTCCTTCGATGCAACTTTGAACTTGAAGCAGACAAAGCTGTTGTCACGCGGTGTCCAATCAATTTCGAGTTTTCGACGTCACGCACGTTGCATTGTTGGTGAAACAAAAGACTTCCCGATCTAAAAATAAATGCAAGCCAATATCCATTTCTGAGGCTACTGACGATTCGCGCCGCTGACATTAATTATTCTCGCGAATGTAAATATATTCACGCACACACACACACACACACACACACACACACACACACACACACACACACACACACACACACGCACACACACACGCGAGCGCGCGCGCACACACACACACACACAGAGTGAGGGGGGGAGAGAGAGAGAGAGAGAGAGAGAGAGAGAGAGAGAGAGAGAGAGAGAGAGAGAGAGAGAGAGAGAGAGAGAGAGAGAACACTCCATGATACAGGCAACAACCGCAGCCCCCCCCCCCACCACCACCCCACTCCCACCACCACCCCACTCCCACCACCACCCCACTCCCACCACCACTACCCCACTCCCACCACCACCCCACTCCCACCACCACTACCCCACTCCCACCACCACCCCACTCCCACCATCACCCCACTCCCACCACCACCCCACTACCACCACCACCCCACTCCCACCACCACCCCACTACCACCACCACTACCCCACTCCCACCACCACCCCACTCCCACCACCACTACCCCACTCCCACCACCACCCCACTCCCACCACCACTACCCCACTCCCACCACCACCCCACTCCCACCACCACTACCCCACTCCCACCACCACCCCACTCCCACCATCACCCCACTCCCACCACCACCCCACTACCACCACCACCCCACTCCCACCACCACCCCACTACCACCACCACCCCACTCCCACCACCACCCCACTACCACC
>OY757547.1:23884307-23886504 GCA_963584105.1 Alviniconcha strummeri
TTAAGCGATGCCGGGCAAAAGTCAAGGGAGTTAACAACCCCGCCTGAACCGCCCAATACTACAAACACAAATAAACACGACAATATCACAAACAAATATTATAAGCACGATTAAGCAGTTGATTAATGCAGTTTCACAGTTCCTACAAATTTGCAGAAACATCACAGTTAAATTTCTTTCATGGGCATACATGTATACAACACTCAAATTTTTAGTCAAACGTGTGATTCAAACAAATCCGTCCAAATTTGACGATTTGACGAGAGAGAGAGAGAGAGAGAGAGAGAGAGAGAGAGAGAGAGAGAGAGAGAGAGAGAGAGAGAGAGAGAGAGAGAGACAGAGGCAGAGGCAGAGACAGAGACAGAGACAGAGACAGAGACAGACAGACAGACAGAGACAGAGACAGAGAGAGACAGAGACAGAGAGACAGAGACAGAGAGAGACAGAGAGAGAGAAAGAGACAGAGACAGACAGCCAGACAGACAGACAGACAGACAGACAGAGGTCAGATGAGAGGCAAGAGGTCGTGAGGGTAAAACCACACACGCTCGAACAGATCCAAGCAACGTGTTTCAGCACACAGCAGCAGCGATAAATCTATGGGGTGCTGTTTGAATATTTCCAGTGTGTATTTCTACCATAATTCACAAATATGCATGAATTATGTGTTGTGCATTTCAGTATTTTGGCACCCAGTATTCGTCTATTGCGCAGTTGAAGGCGCCAACAGATATACAGACACACACACACACACAGACACACACACACACACACACACACACACACACACACACACACACACACACACACACACACACACACACACACACACACACACACATACGCACAAACACATACGCACAAAACACACACGCACGTACGCACACACACATACTCACACATACACACACATACATACACACACACGCACGCACGCACGCACGCACACACACACACACACACACACACACACACACCCACACACACACACACAAACACACACACGCATTCACACACACATACACACTCACACACAAACACACACACTCACGCACTCACGCACACACACATACCCATACAGGCACACGCGCGCGCGCCTTGAAAAGAACAAGGTTCTGCATGAGTTAGTGCCATTATCGTGTATTGAATTATTCAGTGTAGTCCACAAACGACCTTTTGGACTCTCGCTTATCGAGTATTCAATTATTCAGTGCATAAACAGTGTCTTTGGTCCTCCTTTCTACCATAACTGCCATGATTCACTCTTCTGGTGTGTGCAGGTCCAAGTACTTCAAGGGCAAGAAGATCTTCGGTGACTGGGATGTGAGAGTGGAGCAGGTGAGCTAGAGTGGATCCAAACACTGCATGAGAGTTGTCTTTCTTCCCTCTGGTTAATGGTGCTGTTACACTACGTTGGTTTGCACTGAGTTGTATGCCTCATTGTCCGTCAAATTTCTTCCGTCTGCTAGACGCTTAAAGATAGATTCGAATTCGAAATGACGCCATCTTTGTTTCCCCTAATTAACGGTGAAAAAATACTGTTGCTTAACGTCCACGGAGGTGAATAGGCCTACTGGGGACGGGGACGAGTGGAAAAGGGGGACAGAAAAGTGAAACCTCGAAACAGGCGCCAACCCGGAAGACCAAGGCTGCTGTGGACCGCCGCCAGAACAACAGGATGTTATTAAGGCAGTGTCCGTCTGGCATTACGCAGCAACTACCCAACTGCTGTCCCAATTGCTATGCAGAACAGTCACAAAGGCAATGTCCGTAGCTCCGCCGCTAGGAAATCCACGGTGATTTTAAAGGAACTGACAGTACAGCCAATTGGTAGCGAGGAATTGGGACAGCCACACTAAATGATGATAATAATGGATAAGCCATAAGCACTTTACACTGGCAACTGACAGGCAGTTGACAATGACTACTACTAGATGCACGAGTTTCACTGATATGGGGTCAGTGCATTTACTATTGCACGTGCGAAGGCTTTAAACAAATCCGACTCCCTACTTTCAGATTCAAAAATATTTTATTATCTTTCAAATCATACCAATTAAAAAGGTTTTTTTTCTTTTCTTTTTTCTTCGTTGATAATGATATTAAATAAATTGTTAAAAATAATTAATAGTTTAAAATAAAAAAGCAACAAATAACAAGAAACAACAGCCATTTCCAACAGATATTCATTCGTACA
>OY757547.1:23891704-23904204 GCA_963584105.1 Alviniconcha strummeri
ACCCCCTCCACCCCACCCCCTCAACCACCCACCACCCACGAGACTAAGGGCCACCATCCACTGTCCAGCACGGTCATATGATGACAACATGACGCAGCATGTCCCGAGTAAGTAAGTAAGTAAGTAAAGTAAGTAAAGTAAGTAAGTAAAGTAAGTAAGTAAAGTAAGTTAAGTAAGTTAAGTAAGTAAGTAAGTAAGTTAAGTAAGTAAGTAAGTAAGTAAGTAAGTAAGTAAAGTAAAGTACAGTAAGTAAACTAAGTAAAGTAAGTAAGTAAGTAAAGTAAGTAAGTAAGTAAGTAAGTAAGTAAGTAAGTAAGTAAGTAAGTAAGTAAGTAAGTAAGTAAGTAAGTAAGTAAGTAAGTAAGTAAGTAAGTAAGTAAGTAAGTAAGTAAGTAAGTAAGTAAGTAAGTAAGTAAGTAAGTAAGTAAGTGTTTTACGCCCAGTCAACTATGTCAGTTATATCAGGGACAGTGCATGTCACGGACCCATGTCACGTAGCATGCATACTCTATAATTATGTCACACGTTCTTAGACTGATAGGTCGCCGTTCAGTGGCAGAAACAGCGACAGTAAGTAACTTGATGTTTTACGCCCAGTCGACCATTTCGATTAAATCAGGGACAGTGCATGTCACGACCCCATGTCACATAGCATGAATACTGTATAATTATGCCACACGTTCTTAGACTGATAGGTCGCCGTTCAGTGGCAGAAACAGCGACAGTAAGTAACTTGATGTTTTTACGCCCAGTCAGCCATTTCGATTATATCAGGACAGTGCATGTCACGAACCCATGTCACGTAGCAAGCTGTATATGCCACACGTTCGTACAATGATTGGTCGCCGTTCAATGACAGAGCCAGCGACGAGGAACCTCAGCATGGGTAGAATTATTTATTACCCTGTCGGAGCTGGGATGAAAGAATGACAGTGTTATATCACCATTCGTGAGATAATACCACCGAGGATGCGAAAAAAAGGAAAACAAAAAACAAAAACAAAAAAGGAAAACAAAAACAAAATCCGCAATATATTTTATTGTGTTCATTCAAGGCATGGTCTCGGTTTGCAAACACACTACATCCTGGTAGTAGATTCTCACTGGATATCAGACGGCTTGTGTCACATCAGAATCAGACGCGAAAGGAGCTAGGCTGAAACTAACATGACACGGTGAAAAGCTGAACGTCTGTTTCTAATGGAAACTCATTGTATACGTTGCAGTCGATATAACCTTGCTACAAAGTGGATCACAGCTTTGAAGGAATAAACATCCATAAGTCCTTGACTTCCGATGGATTAAATGATCGACTGAGTGACGGATTGACTGACTGGTTGATTTCAGGCCGAGTTACTGATTGACGGACTGCCTGATTGGCTGCTTTCAGGCCGAGTTACTAAATGACGGACTATGTGATTGGCTGATTTCAGGCGGAGTTTTCAGAGATCAACCTGGCAGCATACTCAGACAGCGGCACCATGGTGGACATCCAGGTCAACAGAAACGGCACCAAAGTTGTCAGGTAAAAACGGTCCGCATCCTCCTCCTGCTTCACCTCCTCCTCCATCTTCACGTGGCGTCATTGTCAGCCTCGTTTTTATCATCATCACCATCAGGTTCAGCAGCATGCTCGACAACAACAACAACCACCAATCGTCATCATTCCCAGTTGTTGATCTTCATTAACAACAACGATAACAGCAGCAGTGGCAGCAGCAGTAGTAGTAGCTTTAGCAGCAGCAGCAGTAGTGGTAGCTTTAGCAGCAGCAGCAGCAGTAGCTTTAGCAGCAGCAGCAGCAGCAGTAGTGGTAGCTTTAGCAGTAGCAGCAGCAGTAGCTTTAGCAGCAGCAGCAGCAGCAGTAGTGGTAGCTTTAGCAGCAGCAGCAGCAGTAGTGGTAGCTTTAGCAGCAGCAGCAGTAGTGGTAGCTTTAGCAGCAGCAGCAGCAGCAGTAGTGGTAGCTTTAGCAGCAGCAGCAGCAGCAGTAGTGGTAGCTTTAGCAGCAGCAGCAGCAGCAGTAGTGGTAGCTTTAGCAGCAGCAGCAGCAGCAGTAGCTTTAGCAGCAGCAGTAGTGGTAGCTTTAGCAGCAGCAGCAGCAGCAGTAGTGGTAGCTTTAGCAGCAGCAGCAGTAGCAGCAGTAGTGGTAGCTTTAGCAGCAGCAGCAGCAGTAGTGGTAGCTTTAGCAGCAGCAGCAGTAGTAGTAGCTTTAGCAGCATTAGCAGTAGTAGCTTTAGCAGCAGCAGTAGTAGCTTTAGCAGCAGCAGTAGCTTTAGCAGCAGCAACAGTAGTAGTGGTAGCTTTAGCAGCAGCAGCAGTAGTAGTAGCTTTAGCAGCAGCAGCAGCAGCAGTAGTGGTAGCTTTAGCAGCAGCAGTAGTAGCTTTAGCAGCAGTAGCAGTAGTAGCTTTAGCAGTAGCAGCAGTAGCTTTAGCAGCAGCAGCAGTAGTAGCTTCAGCAGCAGGAGCAGTAGTAGTAGTAGCTTTAGCAGCAGCAGCAGCAGCAGTGGTATCT
The DNA here is from genome assembly GCA_963584105.1 of Alviniconcha strummeri. Taxonomy (NCBI): domain Eukaryota; kingdom Metazoa; phylum Mollusca; class Gastropoda; family Provannidae; genus Alviniconcha; species Alviniconcha strummeri. The sequence continues at coordinate 23,894,215 of OY757547.1, forward strand.
TTAGCAGCAGCAGAAGCAGTAATAGTAGCTTTAGCAGCAGCAGCAGTGGTAGCTTTAGCATCAGAAGTTGCAGCGGTAGCAGCAATAGCAACAGTAGCAGTAGTGGAACAACAATAGCAGCAATGACAGTAGCAGCAGAAGCAGTAGTATTAGCAGCAGCAGCAAAAGCATTAGTAGTAGCAGCAGCAGCATTAGTAGTAGCTGTAGCAGTTTCACTGAGTATCAGCACCACCAGCAGCAGTAGCAGTATTAGCAAAACAATAGCAGCAATGCAGGCAGTAGCAACAGCAGAAGCAGTAGCTACAGCAGAAGCAGTGGCAGTAAGGAACAGCAGAAGCAGTAGTAGTAGCAGCAGCAGTATTAGTAGTAGCTGTAGCTGTAGCAGTAAAGTTGTAGTATCAGCAGCCCCAGCAGCAGTAGCAGTAGTAGCAACAACAATAGCAGCAATGGGAGTAGTAGCAACAGTAGAAGCAGTGGCAGTAGCCACAGCAGAAGCAGTAGCCGTAGCAACAGCAGAAGCATTAGTAGTAGTAGTAGTAATATAATAATAATAATAACGTACATTTGTCATGCGCTTATCAACGCCCTGAGCGCTCACACGATGCATATGATGATGAGTTGATGCTTAATGTCCTCAGATGTCATTTGACATATTAGGGACAAGTTGTGACCAATGCCGAAGCATGGTTCAATAAAATCCACATACGTAAGGTGTATGCGTGTTTAGCTGTAACCTGCCACCTGCACTTTTGGCAGAATGACCGGGATTTTTTACGTGCTACTGTGGTAACACGGGGTGGAACGGATACCGAAATAAGAGTCAGCACAGAAAGTCGACCCTGGAGAAGAAATTCTCCCGTCGTTCCAGCAGGGATTCGAACCCGCGACCTTTCAATCACGAGTCCGGCGCTCTAACCACTGAGCTATCCCCGCCCCCTACGATGCATATTAACCTAAATACAGTATTATATACACACGTAGAGTACAGTCCTACCAAAACAATTTACACAAGGTACTATATGGAAACACACACACACACACACACACACACACACACACACACACACACACACACACACACACACACACACACACACACACACACACACACACACACAGATGCAACATAGTAGCAACAGCAGAGGCAGTACCAATAGCAGCAGCACCGATGGCAGTAGCAGTAACAGTGCCGGCAGAAGCGGAAGCCGCGAACACCAACAATCGCATTCTGTTTTTTGTCGTCTCGAAAATTTCCATTGCCCTTCATCACGCAGACTGATTGCCCGCGGGATAAAACAAACCAAAAACAAAACACCGTAGTCACAAGCAAACGAAGGTCACAAGTAGAGAGCGATGTGTGCTATAACTGACAATCGTCAACCTAAACAAGGCCGGCAATCCACCGACAGTGGCCTCCATTACCAGGCATTTAATCGCGAGTGACTTTCCCCTGAGTCACTGAGGCCAGTATCGCGAACGTTCGGGAAACGTTTTGTCGTTTGGACCCTGAAACTGCGCTTCGGGGTTCGCGAGCGTAGTTTGGCGGTAGGTCAGGGCATGGCAAACACAGCGCCAGTTTTAGCACACTCTAGGCAAAGAAGAGAAAGGAGAGCCGAAGCGGATTCGAACCGAGGTCCCTCTGCTTACCAGCCTAACGCCTAACCGCTAGGCCAAACAGGCTCACCCGCGCACCAACCCACCCACCTAATTATATACCCGTCTGTGTACCTGTCCCTACACTCATTCATCCACTCATAGTTCAGGAGCTGTGTGAGAGTCGAGGTGGCCATCCTGGGCTGTCCGTCCTAACGCGCCTTCTGGTTTCCGTGGACGTAAAGCTATATTGAACCATGCTTCGGCATTGGTCACAGCTTGTCCCTAATATATCAACTGACATCTGAGGACATGAAGCATCACTTCATCATCATCATCATCATCATCATCATCATCATCATCTTCCACTCATTCAGTCCTGGAGTGAGATGACGTCATTTCCCCTTCGCCACGTGCAGATCGTTCAAACCAGACTTCCTGCTGATCCGCCAGCACGTGCGAGACGCTCACGAGGACTGGCGTAACCTGCTCCTTGGATTCCAATATGGCGGCATCCCTTCCATCAACTCGCTCAGCTCCACCTACAACTTCCTCGACAAGCCCTGGGTGGTGGGTGCTTGTGTCTTTCTTGTAGCCCTTGTATTTGTTTGTTTGTTTGTTTGTGTGTGTGTGTGTGTGTGTGTGTGTGTGTGTGTGTGTGTGTGTGTGCGCGCGCGCGCGCGCGCGTGCGTGTGTGCGCGCATGTGTGTGTGTGTGTGTGTGTGTGTGTGTGTGTGTGTGTGTGTGTGTGTGTGTGTGTGTGTGTGTGTGTTAGAAGCGATGAGAAAGATGCTGAATGAAGTGTTGTAGTGTGTTTACATAATTGGTAGGGTTCATTGTTTTCTAGGTTGTGTGTATACCTTGCTGACCTTATTGTAGTTCTGTTGTGCGCTTTGGGCTCACGTTATGTGTATGCGTCTTACAAATTCTTTTACATTACATTTGTTTCTATTATTACAAAATCCCGCTCCTCTGACAACTTCCTCAACAAATTTTAGATGACTGATAACAAGCTATTTCGGCTGCAGTCAAATTACATTTAGCTGAAGGTAGGAATCGGACTCAAAGCAACTGAGGTGCGTCCCACCAGGCAAAACAGTACAGCGTGGTGTTTAGATTGAAAACTTGTCACCCGCAGTAATTAGAGGCTGTGTTGGAACTCATCACGAAGCCCTCTATCCTTACTACTTCCTCCACAAACTAGGGGTCGTGCACTTATTTTCTTTTGTTAAAAATCGATAGCGATTCCGATTCCATTTTACAACTTCCTCACCCGGTTTACTTCAATGTTGCATTACGTCCACAAAGACCCTGAGTAGTCCTTAGGGTCTCTGGACAAAAAGCAACATGAAACCGAACCTGGCATGGAAGTTGTAAATGAAATCGGAATCCCTAACACGGGGGGGCCCAGGACGGCCACCTCGACTTTCACACAGCTCTTGAGCTCGGAGGCCATCTTAGTTCAAGTTCAGTGTTGATAATTATACGTCCACAGACTGTACAGACTATCAGGGACAGGACGGCCACCTCGACTTTCACACAGCTCCTGAATTGATTCCTCACTGAGCCCTGGGCTCTCTTCCGAAGGGGAATTCAGGTCTGTGTTATGTCCCCTTGTTTCAGGCGTAACGTCTGTCGAACTGAGTTTGTTATGTCCCTTGTTTCAGGCGTAACGTCTGTCGAACTGAGTTAACTCCCTTTGTTTCGTTGACTGTATTTTCAGTTCGCCCAGATGATTCAGATTCAGAAACGCCTGGGGAGGGACGCGTTTCCTCTGATAGAGCAGGCGTACTATCCAAACCACAAGGAAATGGTGAGTAACATGTGGGTGAGTTGGCGTCCAATTTTACTCTGATGCGTCAGTGACTGCGTGGACAGACCTGAGTCATCCCACTGGGGCCAGTCACACACTCTTTCGGCTTTCATATACTTTTGGAGAGTCGCGCGCTTTCGCAGGTTATATATCTTTTCTCTGGCGTGTTTTCGTTGATGATGTGTAATTTCACACGTTCTGTTTGAAACAAAAAATGTTCTATTCTAAACTGAGAAATTTAAAGTTGTATCAGCTGTATGTGATTGAATTAAAATAAAGATACAAAACGTGCCCAACACGTTTTCTCATCCCTACATCGCTGTAATTTTCAAGTTTGAAGCCAAAGACGTGACACGGAAACTCACGCAAAAAGCCTTTCTCTGAAACTGATGCTGACTGGCCCCAGGTTTTGATGCAAAACGTTTCACATTTTTACCTTTATTGTATTGCAAGTGACTATATTTGACATGTTTAGCCGTGTCTGTGACCCCGTCCCTACACACTCGTTTCGTGTTGATCATCATGACCATTCTTGCACCTTGCTTGCTGCTTTTGACGTCTAAGTTCGTGCGCGCACGAGTGAATGATGAAGCCATGACTAATCTGATCACTTGCGCCAGTTAGAATTAACCTTTTCCCTGCCAGAGGTTTTGCGCTGGTGCTGCAATTTTCACCGAAAAAAATATACAGTCCAGAAGAGAGTACAACCTGTTCTCAAATGCTCGTTTTCATATTTTTTTCCCGAACGAGGAATGTATGATTAGGTCGAAGCTAAGCAATGCATCACATGACCCCTGCCCTTTCGCTGATGGATGACACTTTGGCGAGGATGTCCTATGATATCTTAATGGCGATGAATGGGCTAATGTATCGTTGGCGGGAGCTGCCATAAGTATTATTTTTGTCGCGACAAAAGTTTCGTCGCGACAAACGCGTGTTTGTGTTTGTCGCGACAGAAACGTCTTTTGACAAAAGTATGCTTGCCGCGACAAAATAAACACGTGATTGTTGCGACAAAAATGGTACTTGCGGCGGCTCCCGCCAATGATAGTAATGGACAATGAAAGCAGATAAACAACAAAGCCAAGTGTTCTTTCCGGAGCCGTGGAGGAGATGGTGGTGAAGAATGATTACACAACAAAAGAAAAGTCGGTTACATCAAAATTCTCATAGCAACATTGGGGAAACTTCCGAGAGTCTGGGATGAAATGCTTAGCCCGTATTGGCTCTCCCGTCTTCGTAGATACCATCTTGAACTGACGTACCTGACCTTGGCCCTTGCATCGACATTCAGGTCAGCGACCTCTTGGGCGCCTTTCAGTTTGGTGATCTTGTTATCTTGTCATCCCCGCCCCCCCTCCCCTTTCAGTTTTTTGGTGATTTTACCATCTGTTTGCCCCCCCCCCCCTTACCCCCCTCCCCCCTCCACCCCCCCCCCCCCCCCGCCTTTCAGTTTGTTGATCTTATCATCTATTCGGTCACCACCCACCCACCGTTTTCAGTTTGGTGATCTTATCATCTATTTGCCCCCCCCCACCCCCCCCCCCCAAAAAAAAAAAAAAAAAAAAGAAGAAAAGAAAATAAAGAAAAATAAAGAAATAATCTGAAACAGAATGACTGCTAGCGTTCTGAAACAAGATCAAACGAACGCTTATTTATTATCATCTGTTCGGTCTCCTCTCCCTCCCCCCCCCCCCCTTTTCAGTTTGGTGATCTTATCATCTATTTGCCCCCCCCCCCCCCCTGCCCCCCTTATAAGTTTGGTGAGTCTGCACACAAAACTCCACGATAATTTGTGGCGAAAGAAGGAAAATACAAACGAGAGAAGAGTCTACAGAATCAACAAACAAGGGAGTTAATTAACGCTCAAAAATAAAAAATAAAAAATACAACAAGGAAGAAACTTCATCGAAATCTTTTATTAGCAACATCAATTCTGTTCTCAGTTATCACACGGGAGAACGACGACAGGCCCGTTAATCAAGGCTCACTTAATGTAGGCTTGGCCTCCAAGGTAATCTCTCTGTATGTCACATCAAACGGCGCAATTCGCTTCCAGCGCAAACAAAGCAGCACGTATCGCCGGAAGCCGCCACAAACACCGTGTCCACGTTGAAGCCTTCCCAACGCCTCAGGAATGAGCCTGGTCCATTTACTTTATCGTTCCGGCCTTCTAGCCGTAGATGGATCACCATTTGCGTTCCGGAGCGAACTTGACCCTCACACGTATAGTAACCTTAGAAGCGACCGCTACTCAACCTTGCAGCCGCACTCCGAGCATCGCTTTCCGGCACTTTCCTCTAGTGGGGGAAGGATGTCGTAAATCAGAGCTTGGAGTGTGCCTTAATTGGCACACGTCTCTGCCAGCATCTAATCTAACGACTTTTAGGTGGGGTGACTCGCTAATCTAAAAATGATTTGAGATCATTACGGCTGGCTATAGTGTCCAGGCATAGTATGGATCAGGGAAATGAGCTCGCACGCAGCTCGACTGGGAATGCTCATCCACAGTCATCTCAACTCGATGAGCAAGTGTGGAATGATCTTTGGGCCCCGGAAGAATGTAACCGGTGCGTGGGAACTGATCTCAACGCAGAATCTCTCTCTCTCTCACACACACACACACACACACACACACACACACACACACACACACACACACACACACACACACACACACACACACACACACACACACACACACGCACGCACACACACGTCTGATATAATTTTTTGAGTTGTTTGTAACAAACTTAGTACTGTTTGTGCACCAACAAAAAAACTGCTCGTTAGCTGACAGTTTTCTGGACCCTATGGCTCAACTAAATACGGCAGTGGTTGAAGGAAGGATGTCGTAAACCAGTGCTTAGAGTTTGGGAGCGTCCATCCAGTGGCGTAACAAATTACGGCTGAGTTTGGAGGAAGGATGCCGGAAAGCAAGGCTTGGTGTGTGTCAATAATGTTCAGTTCCTTGTAGACCGTATGCCGGAAAGCAAGGCTTGGTGTGTGTGTGTGAATAATGTTCAGTTCCTGGTAGACCGTATGCCGGAAAGCAAGGCTTGGTGTGTGTGTCAATAATGTTCAGTTCCTGGTAGACCGTATGCCGGAAAGCGAGGCTTGGTGTGTGTCAGTAATGTTCAGTTCCTGGTAGACCGTATGCCGGAAAGCAAGGCTTGGGGTGTGTCAATAATGTTCAGTTCCTGGTAGACCGGAAGTCGACGCACAGGTCCTTGCAGCAGCATGTGCGTATTAATTTGTCCAGTTTCGTGTTGCTTTACGTCCACAGAAACAGTAGGTTTATTAGGGACGGGAGCCCAGGACGTCCACCTCGACTTTCACACAGCTCCTGAGCTCTGTGTATTAGTTGCTTCCCTTTAGTAGGTCATTGGCTTCACGTTTACGCCATTATATGATCCAAGAGAAGTGAATACATACAAACCGTCAAACTGCATGCTTGGCTTGCTCCCCTTTCGCCTCCTTTCCCACGTTATTATTACATCATTGTCTTTTTGTCTTAATTTAAACACAGACAGAAACAATGAGCAGGTAAGTAGTATAGCTCAGTGATACAGCGCCAGACTCGTGATCGAAAGGCTCCAGCAGGAAAGGCGGTAGACTGTTCTTGTCCAGGGTCAGTTTTCGGTGCTGACTCTTATTTCTGTATCCGTTCCATCCCCGTGCTACCGCAGCAGCACGTAAACCATCCCGGTTATTGTGCCAAAAATTGCAGGATGAGGGACAGAGCTAATTGGCTGAGTGTTGCTTTACGTCCACAGAAACCGTAGGCTTATTAGGGACGGGAGCCCAGGACGGCCACTTCGACTTTAACACAGCTCCTGAGCTCTGGATAGGGCTAAACACACATGTACCCTACGTATGCGGCTTTGAATGAAATGACACTGTAAAAACTTGCATATATTTATTTTTTATTTTTTCAAAAAGAAACAGAAATCAAACTGTAAACTTGTGTATTTTTATACTGCAGCAGTTTCCTTTTTTTTTTCCCCTTTTTTTTTTTTCAAAAAGAAAAAGACATTACACTTTAAACTGGTGCAATTTTGTACGCCAGCAATTTCATGTGACACCAGCCATGTAGCAAGCAAACAGTGCTGTAACCACTTCCGCAGATATTCAGATTAGAACGCGTTGTGTAAAGCTAGTCACTTATTCAGTCGCATACGACCAGAGCGCAGTGGGTCTGCTCGGAAGCAGAGAACAGCGCTATGTAGATGCCACTGTGAAGCGCTTAGGGCTCTTCTTGAAATGAGGCGCTCGACGAGTGTTCATATACAAATAAAATAAGATGGAAGGAGAAGAAGACAGATGAAGAGAAAGAATCATTGGTAATAGGGTGCTTATTTCTCATCTCAGATTAGCTTCTTTGTTTTTGTCTCATAATCCTGCATATGCTCGAGTTGACCCACGCTACGGCTACCTGGTATAATATACCAAGTAGAAATATTATTTCTACTTGGTATTATTTCTACTTGGTATACTTTCTGTGTTTCTGCTTCTCAAGCTGAATTTTTCTGCTGAACATGTATATATATATATCCTCGAAATAAAAGAGCCCTTTTTGCAAACTTCACACACCTTCATCATTGTTGCGTTTGCTTCTAGCCTCCCCCCCCCCCCCCCCCAGTCACATTGTCAACCTCCAAGTAATAATGTTACTGTATTTACCACACTCACAAATCGGAATGACAAACAGGAGAAGAGACAATCAAATCGTTTGAAGTTTTTGCAGAGGCCACGACTGTAGATATATAGGTAGGTGAGTTTGAAAGCTTTCAGATGTCATTTCATAGAAGTTAATGTGTGGTTTTAGTTGTAGAAAACCGTGTTCTTCTGTTGCTTTGAAGTGATAGATTATTTGAGGCTATTTGGTGTTGGCTGGGTGCACGAGCTAATTGGACTTGCTGTTGTTTATTTTCTCACATTATGTTTGCTCTTCTTTTGATTCACTTGCTTTTAAACACCTTGTATGAACTTCGTCTCAAGTTTTTCGTTGTTTGCATTTTTTAATATATTTTTTATATAATTAAAATTTACATGGAAATGCAAGTTTTAACGTTGCAACTTTACTGTAAATCGTATATTTGTTTTTGTCACGTCACTGCTGCAGACTGATTATGCGTGATTTTAACATTGTGTCTCTATTTTTTCACTTTTGTTAACACGTGTTTGATGTGGCTCTTAAAACGCCTTCTAAGCTGGAAGAAAAAAAAAGCTGAGAAAAAAGAAAGAAAAAGCCTAAAGCCTCACCCTGCTGTGTTGGTTTTTTGTTTTGTTTTCAACTTCTTGCTGAGTATACTTCGGCATTTCGTTACATTCTTCTTTTTAATTTCTTTCCGATTTTGACTTTGCACTACTCTGTCCTTTGCTTATAGTTTTTATTGGGGTTTTCTTTGTCTTTCTTTCTTTCAGTCTTTGAAACGCTTTCGTTGACACGTCATTCTTGTGCCGATTTTACACTAGATTACTATTAATTACTATAGCTGATTTTAAGGGTATTTTGTCCCCCCTCCCCCCCCCCCCTTTTTTTTTTATTGGGGTGGGGGGGGGGAGGGGGCGAGTGGGGGGGAGTTGGCTATTACAACTAGATAACAAGGTAGAGGTTCATTCATCTGTTCTTTCGGTCATAATTATCATTGCAAAACGATAAGAGGGCAGTAGTTCAGTACTGCATGAAGGGTTCAGATAGCACTAGTAAAATGCGCCTTACCTACTGTCCATTGGCAACGTATAAGGTCCACAAAGTTCTTGACTGTCACGTTAAGTGTTCATCTCAGGACAGGCATCAGATTAAACCGTATTGTCGTTACTGATGTTATTAATGTATTAAATGTATTTTACGATTATTATTTTCCATTTGTTCTAGCCGTGCTGCCATAAATCTACATTGCATTCTGCCAAGACTTTTTCTGTTGCTGAAGAGTTTGTTTATATCCTTTATCCATGCATATATAAGTATTACGTGCTCTCTGTGTCTGCCTGCCTGTCTGTCTGTCTGTCTGTCTGTCTGTCTCTGTCTTTATCTGTCTGTCTGTATGTTTGTCTGTCTGTCAATCTGTCTGTCTCTGTCTCTGTCTGTCTCTGTCTGTCTGTCTGTCTGTCTGTCTCTCTGTCTGTCTGTCTCTGTCTTTATCTGTCTGTCTGTCTGTATGTTTGTCTGTCTGTCAGTCTGTCTGTCTCTGTCTCTGTCTGTCTGTCTGTCTGTCTGTCTCTGTCTCTGTCTCTGTCTGTCTCTGTCTGTCTCTGTCTGTCTCTGTCTGTCTCTGTCTCTGTCTCTGTCTCTGACTCTCTCTCTCTCTCTCTCTCTCTCTCTCTCTCTCTCTCTCTCTCTCTCTCTCTCTCTCTCTCTCTCTCTCTCTCTCTCTCTGTCCCCAGTGTTGTCAATGACTGGCCTTCTCCGACCTTCTGAATGTTATTCTCTTTATGCAGAATTCGTGGCTGCGGTTTTAGATTTGGCTGATATGCCTGATCAGTGGTTCCAGGCACATTTGTTGTATACACTGTGACTGCAAAATAATTATGCGGTGTGTGCTATATCATCCAGATGGCTAGTAAATACATTTTCATTA
>OY757547.1:23906704-23909204 GCA_963584105.1 Alviniconcha strummeri
CAAAGGAATAAAGTGTACATTAAAAAAAAATTGTACATTAACCCCGTTACAACAACAACAGACATTGACCCTTTCGTGTTAAATAAACAACAACAAAAAACTGAAAGTGTGGTTGACTATGGGGAAGGATTGCTCGAAGTAGACCTTGAGTTGATGTCAAGAAGATTAAGAACAACTTTATGAGTTGTTTTGTACCACAGAAACGAGTTTCTCCTTTGAGATCTCGTAAGAGCAACAGGCTGGTTCATGAAGCTTGTCAGCTGGTATCATGCTGTTTCCAGTAGGTTACTTGTAGTGTTTCTTTGAGTTACAACAATGTTTAACAGCTCGCTTAACTGGAAAGAGAACAAAGAAATAGACAGCCCAAAAGAAGAAAACACACCTCTAAAATGAGAAGAAAAGAAGGAAAGAACAAAAAGAAAGGAAAAACAGCGAGAGGAAAAAGAGAACAAAAAGAAGAAAAGGAGGAAAGAACAAAAAGAAAGGAAAAACAGCGAGAGAAAAAAAGAGAAGAAAAAGAAGAAAAGAAGGACAGACCAAAAAGACGCGAAAAAAGGAGAAGAAATAAAAACAGAACAAAAGGACAGAACAAAAAGATAAGAAAAAGAGGGAGGGAGAAAAAAGAAAGAAAGAAAGGGGGGAGAAGAAATGAAAAAAAAAGAGAAAAAAAAGCGTCGTAAGTGAAGATAACTCTGCATTGTCTGACTGATGTCCGTTGGGCAGGTTAGAGTAGCCTCCCATTATGATTTTCAAGACATGGCCGGCGTGGTGGCGGTCAGCGCTGGCTACTCCACCACCGAGCCCTTCATAGACGCCAAGTTCGATCTGCACATCTACAAGATAGGCAACCATTACAAGGCGCTCATGTGAGTCTTCTCTTCCTTCCTTCCTTCCTTCCTTCCTTCCTTCCTTCCTTCCTTCCTTCTTTCCTTTCTTGCTTGCTGCCTATTCTTGGTGTCCTTGCCGTTGTTATGGTAGGACTAGTTGCTGGGTCATAGGTCCACAGATTCCTGTGCACATTTTATGATGTCACTGGCAAATCGATAAATAGCCTTGTCTCTGCTGTGCGGCTGAACAAGTTGAAGGTTTTCGTCCGAAGGTAATTGAGATTGAAACTAAGCTGACTTTGACGTGAACTGAAAAAAAAAAAAAAAAAAAAAAAAAAAGTAGAAGAAAGAAAGAAAGAAGGATGTTAAGCGGTAGAAGTAGATGCCTTTTCTTCTCGATAAAAAGATTAAAAGAGTAGCTGGCCCACTTTAGTATGCTTGTAAGCAGATGCATGAAGTTTCTCTTCTTTGACTTGGTCAAAATGTAACTGGTGTCGAGGTAGTTTTTAGCAATACATGTACACAAAACTGCACTGAAATGTCTGAAAATACCAATGGCATTTTAGCGGCACTTTCTGTAGCGTAACACTTTCCACATTCTTCCACTTTTTATACATCCCCCCCCCCCTTCATACTTCACCCCCCCCCCCCACACACACACACACACACGCACACACTTATTCCCCCTCCTCCCAACTCCCACCACCATTTCCCGCAATTCCCATTGAATGTTTTGTCGGAGATTGCAACATTTTGTCATTGGTTTGCTTGTCTGATTTTGTCTTATTATTTTGTCAAGCGTTGGTGTCTGACACTTTCTCGATATTCGCTTGTGTTGGCGTCTGACACTTTCTCGATGTTCGCTTGTGCCATGTAATCCTGACGTGTATTTTCAGCTGAAGGTGAGCATTTGTCACGTTGGTGGCCCAGCATTTCTGTCTTGTTTCGGTGACGCGTGTTGTGCAATCGGAGAGGGTAATAGAGGGGTATACAGGGATGACACATGACTGTGTGTATCGGAGAGGGTAATAGAGGGGTATACAGGGATGACACATGACTGTGTGTGTCAGAGAGGGTAGTAGAGGGTATACAGGGATGACACATGACTGTGTGTGTGGGAGGGGGCAATAGAGGCGTATACAGGGATGACACATGGCTGTGTGTGTCGGAGAGGGTGATAGAGGGGTATACAGGAGTGACACTTCACTGTGTGTGTGTCGGAGAGGGTAATAGAGGGGTATACAGGGGTGACACTTCACTGTGTGTGTGTGTCGGAGAGGGTAATAGAGGGGTATACAGGGTTGACACTTCACTGTGTGTGTGTCGGAGAGGGTAATAGAGGGGTATACAGGGGTGACACTTCACTGTGTGTGTGTCGGAGAGGGTAATAGAGGGGTATACAGGAGTGACACTTCACTGTGTGTGTGTCGGAGAGGGTAACAGAGGGGTATACAGGGGTGACACTTCACTGTGTGTGTGTCGGAGAGGGTAATAGACGGGTATACAGGGGTGACACATGACTGTGTGTGTCGGAGAGGGTAATAGAGGGGTATACAGGGATGGCACATGGCTGTGGGTGTCGGATAAAAACGAAGAATTATGGCGTGCAGCGGGAGCGCGTCTCCTTTAACGAGAAACGATGAGGCAATGTACGGATTCAAATTCTGGTGGTC
>OY757547.1:23922113-23930839 GCA_963584105.1 Alviniconcha strummeri
GCCGTTCTGACAGTCCTCCGGGCAAAGTGACGTGGTCACTATGACGTCACAAGAGGAGAGAACAACGTCAGTAGGTCGAAGAAATGGAGGGACACACAGAGAGGGAATTTCAAAGAGTGGAACAGCAAGTAGGCTCTCTCTCCCCCCCTCTCTCTCTCTCTCTCTCTCTCTCTCTCTCTCTCTCTCTCTCTCTCTCTCTCTCTCTCTCTCTCTCTCTCTCTCTCTCACACACACACACACACATACACACACACAACAACAACAACAACAACAACAACAAATGCACACAACAAACACACAAAGATAAAAATCAGAGGGGACCCAAAAGGAGACAAAGGCTATCAGAAGAAGAAGAAGGGAAAAGCAGAAAAAAGGCAGAAAAAATAAAAACGGATAACACATAATCAGTGAAATAAAACAGTCTGCAGTCTGCCCCCACTCCCTCCAGTGCCCCACACCTCCACCTCTACCCCGGAAAGAATTGACAGTAGTAGCAATTCAAAAAAGCCAAAAAGGCGGGGTTTCGTGGTACAAAAAATCGAAATTGACAATCACCCAAACCCGCACCACTTTTCACAGTCGATTTAACCGACTCTTCAAAAGGCACAGGAGCAGTATGTGAAAAAACATAGCAGCAATGTGTGGAAAAAGCATAGCAGCAGTATGTGAAAAAATAGGAACAGTATGTGAAAAAGCATAGGAGCAGTATGTGGGGGGAAAGCATAGGAGCAGTATATAAGAAAGATGGGAGCAGTATGTGAAGAAGAAAAAAAGGGGAAAAAAAAGGAGCAGTATGTGAAAAAAAAAAGGCGTAGTATAGGAAAAACATAGGACCAGTATGTGAAAAAACGTAGGAGCAGTATATAAAAAATATGGGAGCAGTATATGAAAAACATAGGACCAGTATGTGAAAAAGCTTAGGAGCAGTATGTAAAACACACACACACACACACACACACACACACACACACACACACACACACACACACACACACACACACACACACACACACACACACACACACACACACACACATGAGCAATATGTGGGGGAAAACATAGGAGAAGTACGTGGAAGAAAAACAGCAACATAGACGGTCTTCGTGGAAAAAAATAGGAGCAGTATGTAAAAAAAAAAAAAAAAAGGGGGGAGCAGTATGTAAAAAAGCATAGGGGCAGTATGTAAAAAGCATAGGAGCAGTATGTGAAAAAGCACAGGAGCAGGAGAAAAAAAATAGGAGTAGTATGTGGAAGAAAAGAAAAACATAGAAGCTATACGTGAAAAAAAACAACGTAGGAGCAGTCTGTAAAAAGAAAAGAAAGAAAAAAGGAGCAGTATGTGAAAAAGCATAGGAGCAGTATGTAAAAAGAAAAGAAGAAAGAAAAAAGAGCAGTATGTGAAAAAGCATAGGAGCAGTATGTGAAAAAGCATAGGAGCAGTATGTAAAAAGAAAAGAAGAAAAAAAGAAAGAGCAGTATGTGAAAAAGCATAGGAGCAGCATGTGAAACTTACCAAACACCACACACTTTTTCTGGAGCTTGAACTTGATCGGTGTCCCCTGCAGCGGCTGACGGTTGCGGTTGTAGATGGTCAGCCCCAGGACGAGGGAGGCCACGCCCTCCTCCTTGCCCTTACATGGAATTGTGATCTGGAACACTGTGAAACACGGCCTTCAAGTGAGTATTAGGAACACTGTGAAACACGGCCTTCAAGTGAGTATTAGGAACACTGTGAAACATGGCCTTCAAATGAGTATTAGGAACACTGTTGAAACACGGCCTTCAAATGAGTATTAGGAACACTGTGAAACATGCCTTCAAAGGAGGTTTAGGCCACGCCCTCCTCCTTGCCCTTACATGAAATTGCGATCTGGGACACTGTGAAACATGGCTTTCAAATGGGTTTTAGGCCAGTTCAAGCGCTAAATAAACTGATCTGAAAGTGATGACTCTCTCTCTCTCTCTCTCATCTCTCTCTCTCTCTCTCTCTCTCTCTTCTCTCTCTCTCTCTCTTCTCTCTCTCTCTCAACTTGACTGCTGATGTTTCAATTGTCGGATCAGAATTGTCAAGTAAAAACTACAGAAAGCAATACAAGGAAGTGCGGATGAGTGAGCTAAAAGGTATGATGTACTGGATGGATGCGTGTTTCTAGATAAACGTCCCACAGTGATGAGCTTGGCAGTTGTTTCCACAAAACAAAACAAAACAAAAAACATTCCGTTGAGTATTAAATCGCACCCTTCTCTTTGCCCTTCCATCGAACTCAGCTAAACAACTTTGAACTGAACAGTAGCTACACCCTCCTCCTAAAAAATAAATACAATTGTATCTCTAGCAACGAAAAATAATATCCCTTTGAATATTAAATTGCCCCGCCCCCCCCCCCCCCCCTCCATCCCCACCCCACTTCTCCATTTCTCCCTCCGCCTTTGCGAGAAATTATGATCTCGAACACTGCAACACAATGTTCAACTGAATATTAAACCACGCAGACCCTTCTCTCTTACAATAGAGTTAAATTATGATCTGGAGCACCTGGTAGAATGATTTTCCGTTGAGTATTAATTCATGCTCTCATCCTGCCCTTTACGTGCACCTGTGATTTGGATGACTGTGCAACAAAGATATTAATCCGCACTCTCCATCTTATATCTGACTAAACTGTGATTCGGAGTGACGAAGGATAATAACATTCCGTTGATGAAACACGGAATTGTACTCTGGAACGTGGATTGTACTCTGGGACGTGGAATTGTACTCTGAAATACTGTGCTAACTGGTTCATCCATAACCATGAAAGAAAAGAAAAGAAAAAGAAAAAAAAGCTGACTAAAACGTCGTATAATTATTAGTGACACGATTATCCAAGGGCCCATCTGCGAAACAATCAAATCAGAGTTAGTTCCCTTGGACCGGTATGACAGAGTGAGTTGCCTTATGCAAATGGTCGCTTCTTCAGACGTGCAACTGAGCCATGAGGTTTATGATTTCATGTCAACTTCTCCCGATTCAAGGTGTGTTTACAAATTTGAGTCATTGCTGCCGTTAAGCTAAGGTCTCAGCCCATCGTTATGTGGAGAGATTTTCCAATGTTTCTACATTTTTATCTGTGTTGTGTTGGTGTAAATACTGAGTGACGGATCACCCGTGACCATTTGGGCGTCGACAGTCAGTCCTCAGTTCAGTTTACGACTGTGTTAGACAGGTTTTCCTTGGTAAAATGCTTATAAATTTCCTTTCTTTCTTTTGAGACGTGTGTGTGTGTGTGTGTGTGTGTGTGTGTGTGTGTGTGTGCTCGTCTCTCTCTCTCTCTCTCTTCTCTCTCTCTCTCTCTTCTCTCTCTCTCTCTCTTCTCTCTCTCTCTCTCTCTCTCTCTCTCTCTCTAAAATGTATGAATGTACTCAACACACTGTAGCTCACTATATCCTTAGTTAATAGTGGTTTCCCTCCTGGGCGAGGGCCGGATGTAAAAAGACCTCGAGTATTCTCCACTACCCTCGTAAAAAAAAAAAAAAAAAAAAAAAAAAAAAAAATCATTCATTCATTCATTCATTCTCTCTCTCTCTCTCTCTCTTCTCTCTCTCTCTCTCTCTCTCTCTCTCTCTCTCTCTCTCTCTCTCTCAGGTTTTTTCCCAGTTGTCTGTATGCCTGAGGTACTGTGGTGGTAATAAATGTGTGTGCCGGGCTATGAGGCGGGGGATTGCTTGTGTGTTGTTGATGTTTGTAGGTGTCTGTAGGTTGATGTACGTTGATGTAGCTGGGCGAGAGTCTAATTATTAAACCACGCCCAGAAAAGGCGGAACCCTGTTGATGGAGCTCACGTTCTTGTAAAACTTGCCAAGGAAATTGCCGTCGAACAAAAAACGACAAAATCGCCTCTGACATTTCCTCTGGCAGGCATGCCTCTCACTTGTGGCATGAAAGAGCGCAGCCGACACTTGGTGGGTAGATCCAAACACATAAAAGATTCCAAAGAACGCTTATGTATTTATGACACAGACAACACGATGCAAAGTTTCAGGGAAATCCCCTTGTTCAGGCCACAAAACGACACTTAAACAGCAGTGAAAGGGTTAAAATCCTTTTTGTTGTTGTGTGGGGGCGGGGATAGCTCAGTGGTTAGAGCACCGGACTCGTGATTGAAAGATCGCGGGTTCGAATCCCTGCTGGAACGGCGGGAGAATTTTCTTCTCCAGGGTCGACTTTCTGTGCTGACTCTTATTTCGGTATCCGTTCCACCCCCGTGTTACCACAGTAGCACGTAAAAAATCCCGGTCATTCTGCCAAAAGTGCAGGTGGCAGGTTACAGCTAAACACGCATACACCTTACGTATGTGGATTTTATTGAACCGTGCTTCGGTATTGGTCACAACTTGTCCCTAATATGTCAAATGACATCTGAGGACATTAAGCATCAACTCATCATTGTTGTTGTGTTCAGTGCTTGCAATTTTTTTTATTTTATTTTTTTACTTAGTGGGTAGGCCTGCTGTCAGACCAAACCGCAACCACCATGTAGTGGCGGGATAGCTCACTTGGTAGAGCGTCCGGCAGAAAAGCCAGACGCAGTACTGTCGCGGGTTCGAATCCCCGGTGCGGCAAGGTTGTTTTTTATTTTTCTCCCAGAGTCAGCTTTCAGTGCAGACTCTCTGATGGTGTCCGTACAGTTCCCTTGTGTAATCACATGCATCAACGTCTGAGCGTACGTTACAAATCCCAAACAGCGGCAGCCGTACCACCGTCTGGACACACGAAAATGCTGCAACTGAACACTGATAGGAATGGGTAGAGCTGCTCTGACAGCTGCTGTGCCTTACCCAGGTAAGGCAACCCGAATTTTCTGCAAGGGACAACGAAGTTTGTGACAGTCGTCCGGGCCAAATGGCTGGGCTGTAGTCAGATCCCTGGCCTACAGAATGGAAATGGTGCCAGAGCCGACCTCCACTTAAAAAAGAAGAAGAAGAAAGTGGGGAATAGTTCGTCGAACTATCAGTTGAATTGCCCTGTGGGGGATGATTAAGGTATATTGACTTGAACTGAACCTTCCTTCTTATTCCTCGTGTTCTAGGGAAAACAACCTCCACCAGCAATTTGGTGAGGCTATGGGAGGTGTGGTTTTAAAGGTGGTAGAACTTGTGTGCTGTCCTCAAGTTTGCCATTTACAGAATACAGAACCCGTATTGTCTGTGAGTAGAATAGAAATTAGCCTTTCGTCTGCATACAAAATGACAACATAATACGTAAGTACAGACGTACATAAGTATAGTAAAACAAAGGTTCGTTTTATCACAGTCTGTGGTGCACGCACGGAGACTCAGAGGGAGATAGGATTTGAGAGAGTGTTGGTAATTCACTCATTATAAGGCGTACTTGAGTGGGCCATGGGAGACTGACTGGTGTGTGTGTGTGTGTGTGTGTGTGCTGTGTGTGTGTGTGTGTGTGTGTGTGTGTGTGTGTGTGTGTGTGTGTGCTTGTCATATAAAATACTTGTGAAAAGTACACAGTTGCACGCTGTTTCATACAAGAGAGAAACCGTTTCCGGAAATTCCATATCTAATATAATGTTTCCTTTCTCCTTCAGGCGTCCTACTGTCCTGAGTCGGACAGGAGCTATCAGCCTGTTTCTGCGGGATGGACATCTCCGCGCTCAACAACTCCTCGTCTTCGTCATCTTCATCATCAACATCAGTGAAGAGAGAGGAAGGAGGGGGAATAGATAACGTTAAGTACAGTTTACCTTCTTTATAATGCTACTGTAAGGATTAGCAACAACAGATTGCTTTTTAAAGTTTCATATGCTTCTTGGCACGGTATAAAGAGGGCAGTGAGGTTATGCTACAAATATTTGCAACTGCTTATGTTATGCTGCATAACTCAGTGAATCTCCTGGATTTCGCTACCACTGGAGTCCAAGGGGGCATATTCGGGACACAGGGGAATGTGGGTCAATGCCACTTTTTTTTCTAGAATATTAACTGTAGCGTTTGATTAAGTAAATAATTCTGCAGTTCTGTAGCAATTTTTAAAACAAATTGTACAACAGGAGGGTGTGACGGTGTGCAATGTGACGTTCCAGTGCATCACCAAACCCTTAACCACGCCTTCCTCCTTACCGTTGTATGAACTGAAACGCTGTGCAGAGCAATCTGGAACAATGTGTAATATAAATATCCACAGAATACGACGGCACACTCCCCCCCTCCCCTCCGCCCGCCTCCCCCCTGCCCCGTAACCCCCCACCCCCTTAACCTTGTATGGACTTCTGATTTCAAAATACTGGGCAGAACAACATTCTTTGAATACTGAGCATGGAATTGTGGTCAGTGACATTGTTGACATTCCTTTGAATATTTAACCACGCCCATCTCTTTGCCTTTACATGGACTACTGACGTGGAACACTGTGCGGTATAACGTTCATTTGAATATTAATCCACGCCCTCCTCTTTTCCCGTACATGGAATATTGACGTGAAACTCTGTGCGGTATAACGTTCAGTTGAATATTAAGCCACACTCTCGACCTCCACTTACGTGGAAATTGACCTGGAACCCTGTGCATCATAAGGTTCAGTTATATATTAGACCACTCTCTCCTCTTTGTCTTTCCATAGAATATTGACCTGGAACACTGTTCAGTTGAATATTAAGCCACGCCCTCTTCTTTGCCCTTACGTGGAGTATTGACCGGGAATACTGTTCAATTGAATATTAAGCCACGCCCTCCTCTTTGCCCTTACGTGGAATATTGACATAGAACACTGCGGTATAACGTTCATTTGAATATTAAGCCACACCCTCGACCTCCTTTTTGCCCTTGCGTGTAATATTGACCTGGATCACCGTGCAGCATAACTTTCAGTTGAATATCAAGCCACACCCTCTTCCTGTTACGTGGAATATTGACCTGGAACACTGTGCATCATAAGGTTCAGTTATATATTAAGCCACCCCCTCCTCTTTGTCTTTCCATGGAATTTTGACGTGCAACACTGTTCAGTTGAATATTAAGCCACGCCCTCCTCTTTACTCTTGAGTGGAATATTGTCCTGGAACACTGTTCAGTTAAATATTAATCCACGCTCTCCTCTTTACCCATGAGTGGAATACTGACCTGGAACACTGTTCAGTTGAATATTAAGCCACGCCCTCCTCTTTACTCTTGAGTGGAATATTGACCTGGAACACTGTTCAGTTGAATATTAAGCCACGCCCTCCTCTTTGCCCTTACGTGGAATATTGACCTAGAACACTGCGGTATAACGTTCATTTGAATATTAAGCCACGCCCTTCTCTTTGCCTTTACGTGGAATATTGACCTGGAACACTGTGCGGTATCACGTTCAGTTGAATATTAAGCCACGCCCCCTCATTGCTCTTACGTGGAATGTTGACCTGGAACACTGTGGGTTATAACTCTCATTTGAATATTAAGCCACGCCCCCTCTTTGCCCTTACGTGGAATACTGACCTAGAACACTGCGGTATAACGTTCATTTGAATATTAAGCCACGCCTTTCTCTTTGCCCTTACGTGGAATATTGACCTGGAACACTGCGGTATAACGTTCATTTGAATATTAAGCCACGCCCCCTCTTTGCCCTTACGTGGAATACTGACCTAGAACACTGCGGTATAACGTTCATTTGAATATTAAGCCACGCCCTTCTCTTAGCCCTTACGTGGAATGTTGACCTGGAACACTGTGGGGTATAACGCTCATTTGATGTGAAAGGAGTTTCATCAAAGCACATAACGTTGAAAGTAGATGTGTTACGGGACCGGCAAATATACTGTTTGCAGGCGCGTCCGCGCATCTTTCAGCCCGGAAATGTTACAAGCTGAGGCAGTGAGTGAAGGGGTTAACATCCACAGAAACCATTATGTAGTACGCTGTTGCCATGGACCTGTATATAGGTAAGCACATGGCTGGTGTACACATTTGGGGGCCGGGATAGCTCAGTGGTTAGAGCGCCGGACTCGTGATTGAAAGGTCGCGGGTTCGAATCCCTGCTGGAACGGCGGGAGAATTTTCTTCTCCAGGATCGACTTTCTGTGCTGACTCTTATTTCGGTATCCGTTCCACCCCCGTGTTACCACAGTAGCACGTAAAAAATCCCGGTCATTCTGCCGAAAGTGCAGGTGGCAGGTTACAGCTAAAACACGCATACACCTTACGTATGTGGCTTTTATTGAACCGTGCTTCGGCATTGGTCACAACTTGTCCCTAATATGTCAAATGACATCTGAGGACATTAAGCATCAACTCATCATCATCTGGTGTACACTCTCATAGTTCAGGAGCTGTGTGAGAGTCGAGGTGGCCGTCCTGGGCTGGCCGTCCTAACGAGCCTTCGGGTTTCCGTGGACGTAAAGCTATACTGAACCATGCTTCGGCCTTGGTCTCAGCTTGTCCCTAATATGTCAACTGACATCTGGGGACATTAAGCATCACTTCATCATCATCACCATCTGGTGTACACAGAGCTCAGAAGCTGTGTGAAAGTCGAGGTGGACGTCCTGGGCTCCCGAAAACTACAGTCTCTGTGGGCGTAAAGCAACACTGAACGAGAGGGCAACACAGAGCTCAGGAGCTGTGTTAAAGTCGAGGTGGCCATCCTGGTCCTTATGATCTCAGTGGACGTAAAGCAACACTTCAACCATCCTGGTGTACATAGGGTCTTGGACTGAATCACAGAGCGGACAGAAAGCTCTTTGACTGAATGC